>JAGDQP010006915.1:12845-69808 GCA_022664845.1 Lepisma saccharinum | reverse complement strand
AGTGAGTGAATCAGTGAGCATGGGGCTATATAGTATATGGATATATATATATACCTAAAGCATTTAGCATTAGTTGATAAAGCCACCTGTTGTGCGAGGTCAAATATATTAGGTAGATATAAAAATATATTGGCAATATTGACAACTAAGACCGTTTGACGGCGGGTGCTTGAGCAGTAATTTTCTATGATGTCAAATAATCTTCATATAAAGTTTGGTGTGCATACGTCCATCGCTTTGGAAGCAATTTTAGATATTAAATTTTTACAAGTGGTTGGCTTCACTGACAACTGCAGCGCCTCAATGACCTGTTCTAGCACCTAATACGCATATATGCCAAATCTGGTGTTAATCAATACAGATACATTTTGAGAAAATGATTTTTTGTAATTGCTTGACAACACTGACAACTCCCTTGATCGAAAGTCCCTTTATGAGCTGGCCCACTACCTAATGCACATGTATGCACACTTTGGTGTAAATCAATCCATGCGTGTGGATTTGTATGTCAGACAGACATCTTTTCATTTTAAGATCCCATAACCCAAATAGCACACACGTTCATTAAACGTTGATAAAGCATTTGAAAATATGAACATTAAACAGTTTTATCAACATTTAAAGAACGTGTGTGTGCTACTGGGAAGATTGGATATACCATAAATATTTGATATAATTTTCCAAACTGTGTCGCAATGACGTAAGAAAACTAATAGTCTGTTCTTAACATGAATATAATAATTGTATAGTGTATTACGATTGAGGGAAACACGTATAATACAGTAGTGGTCTTGTTACCGGCCAGCCATATTTGAACTACGTCAATGTTGCAAACTGAATAGAAACATGTTTCAAATTTTCCCTCACGTCACACTGACGTATACAAAGGAATTTTCGCAGAAACTGTGATAAAAAAAAAACACTACTAAAACCAATGAGGAAATTGATCTGAGAATTTAAAACATATTTCATAAAATTTAACACTTTTACGTAGCCTTTAAGTGCGTTTCAAAGTAAGTTCGTATTTTCTTTCTGAGAAAGAATAAAACTGTTCACAAAATGCATTTATGGCAGTAGGTTTACATATTTTCCTTATCAATAAAAGTTACAAAAGTTTTAAAGGCTGTATGGACTTGACAATACCTTTCAAGGTCAAGTGCAAAGTCCTCAGCAATTTTACAACTTAATGATTTTATAATCGGATCAAAGATTACTTCCTAAAAAAAAAAAAACCTGAAGCAATACATTGTAACGTTCGAAGATCAAAGATCTACTTTTTTATAGAAAGGAAAGAAGTACTTTCCTGGTATTTTAATTATCAACTACGCAAAACAGTCTCTCCTTCGATAAAAATACGTTGTTGATTTTTTTTTTATCATTTTAATGTTCAATAGATAGCCATGATGAGGGGAATACCTCTTCCTTCTGAGTGATTTTTTCGTATTATCAGGGTGATCTTACTAAAAATAGTATAACACATTTGTTTCTAGAGAGAGTACTCGTAGCTATTAAGGCAATAAAGAGATTGCTCCGCCAGAGTTAACCGAACTAGATTTCACGTTTTTTATTTGTTTTATTTTTATTTATTTAATACTTTGTTAAATCTTTGTAAAAAAAAATGCTTTTGTGAGCTTTAACTCGCCATGGCTTACAGCTTGACATTGTAAATGTGATTTAAAATTGTCAATAAAACAGACGGTTGCGCCCCTATCCGTAATTCAAGATCACATCACGTCCTTCTGCCTGTGTGCTTCAGTGTGACTACGGATAATATCTGTCAAAATATCAGCCGATGTGAGCAGAAATTGAGTACATGTCTTCTCTGTTTAAAGTCTTTGATTTCAGCCACTAGTAGTGTTGTTCGTTATTTGCTAAAATTTAGTTTCTTTAAATATGTAATACTGCTAACGTCTCTTTAAACAAGAATTATTTATATATAGTAATTAAGAAGAAATACAACATAAATTAAACCCTAGACTATAATTTTGTGTGTGTGTGTGTGTGTGTGTGTGTGTATGTGGGATATTCCGAGTTACTCGGTTCTCAGTGTTGTCAACTTTAAGTTCTAGAAAAAAAATCGAAAACTTAACATGAAAGCAAATTGGACCAAATGTTAATTTTTTTCTTCCGGAAGTAGAGTATTTAGGACATACAATCTCTGCTAGCAGTTATGCCCCGTTGTCAAAACATAGCTATATAACAATGTCCTAGACCAGAGAATATAAACCAACTACGATTGTTCTTAGATAGGCCTATAACTACTTTCCAATTACTTTCAAAGAGCCGGCCAGGTGGCCGAGCGGTCTGCGGCGGTAGGCCATCGGCTCGAATGGTTCTAGTTCCAACATGGGTGTGGATTTTAACAGCTAAAGGCGAATCGAGACGAGCCGAAGTCCAAAGTTACTAGACTGGCCCATATAATAATAAAGTTTACCAAAGTTTTTACTTTCAAAGATATACTCCACAATTAGTCACACATGCGCACATGTTGCATGGACTTTTACAGAAGAACAACAGTAAATGGGATTGGACAGAAAGGCACAAAAATCAATTTGAGAAACTAAAAGAGTTGATTCAGGCAAGTGCACAGATTCAGGTTTGTACGGTTGCATTTGTACGGTTAGATAATGGAATCTGAAAAGGTTGAGGTCTGCCTATTCATCATGCAAAAAACAGTTAAGCGAGAATGGTAAAGTGTGGTTGGGTTTTAAGTTGAATGTTCAAGTTTTGAAATTTAGAGAAATAAATTTTGAGGGATGATTTGTGTGGTTCCAAAATAACAGCTTCTAAATAATTTGAATTTTAGAACGTAAAAGTAATTTAAAGAACAATCATGTGAATCCTTCATGTTTCTGTCCAGTTTCATATTCCGGCTATTTCCACAAATTTTCTCGTGTTTTTACTGTAAATCACCGCTATACGACACAATTATGACAGCCTCTCCCAAGTTCTAAAGAATAAAATCTTACCGTAGCAGCACAGGATATAGAGCTAATATCAGACCAAAACTAGGCAACATTGAACGATATTGGGTGATATTTGGCCAATATTGGACCGACATTGGCACGATATTCTGTGCCGCAAGGGTAGAATCTCTGTTTTCAAACAACGACGTGTGATACTTTCTGTTAAAAAGTCCAAATCAGAACTTGTTATTTTGGAATCATACAAATCTTCTCTCAAAATTTCTTGCTCCAAATGTCAATACTTGAACACAACTTAAAACGCAACCATACTTCACCATTCTCGTTAAATTTTATTTTTTGCGTGATGAATAGGCAGTTCTCAACATTTTCAGATTCCATAACTCAATCGCACAAATGCATCAGGACGATCAGGCATAAATGTGTTTGGAATATTGTGCACGTAATGTCAACTGAATTCAAACGTATCTTATTTTTGCCCCTTATTCATAATGATTAATAAGACCGTGACATTCCCTTGTCATGATTAAAACAAAAGACAATAAAAACCAACACACTTTGTATTTATGGGTCATTTTAGTAACTAATAACCTTATCACGTCTCGCTTCCATTAAGCTTTTGTTTTGTGCCTTCAAATTTCACAAAGTTGATTCCCAGACGAGACTCAAACGCGGAACTCTAGCTATGACTCATTATCTGACAAGTGTGACCACTTGATCACCGCGGTCGTCTATTACCCTATACTACATTGTTTACATGATTAATTATCGCTGTCCAGATTAGCAATGACATTCTCTCTCATTGATGATAACAAATAAATCAATAGTTCGTTCGGAGAATAGCTCGTACTCCTGTTGGTTATACAACCATAATTTTTAACAAAAATCACTTGGCAAATGGAATCTGCTTGAGACAGCCACTTGGGGCAAACAAATTATTGTTACCTGCTGGAAAGTCGTCTAGTTCAAGCATATTTCCGTCTATTTCTACTTCAGACAATTTCTGGGAATCCCTTAGTTTCTTTCGGAAATCCCTTGTGCAGCCATCATACAATTTCGAAATATACACTTTTGGATAGAACAGGTTAGAAATCTTTCAGGGTACCTTACCCCAGCTGATTCAAAGACACATTTTTTCCTTATTTTGATGTGAAATTTTTGTTCCTAGAGTTCTGACATTGAATTTTTGTCCATCCTGTATACCGTTGTTGTATAAATAGTGATGGGGCGGGGGGGGGGGGGAAGAGAGAGAGAGAGAGAGAGAGAATAAATTTATTTCTATAGAGTGAATTGAGGGAAGATGCCTACAGTAGTGTAATTCATGTACTTCTTTTGGTGTGAAAAAACTAATTAGTATGAGCTCTAAAGGACTGTAGTGAATGTCGCGTAATTTGTCACGTAAAGACAAAGCAAGTCATTTGAAAAATAAAAATCTCTCTCTTTAGCCTAAAAATAACTTCCTCTAGTCTGTAAACAGTTTAGGAGTGGGTTAAATTCCATAACAAAACAGAAAATGCACTTGACGAGGGTGGTTTTGATTTTCAGGTACTTGCTTAGACTGTATCACAAAGAAGCTATGCGTATAGCAGGAATGAATTGATCTTATCCTGAAGGTGGTGAAAGATGCCCACTATCTAAATGCATTGCATCAAATAAGACTGTTTTCATTGTTTTATAGTTAGACACTCATTTTTAATTCTTCTTGTATAGATAGTAGTGATACGAGGACATTTGTATTTAGTAATCTGCATAAGTATTCAATAGAATTTGAATGTATTTCATGACATTTAAATAACTATGGTTGAGGCCGGAATAAGAGTGGAGTGAGGATGTGCAAAAAAAGTCGCGTAGAACCTAGTTTCGAAGGCATCATTCCAGCAATAACCATGTGTGACTATAGATAATCTTGGATATACCTCAGTGAAGATGACTCCGTGGGGATCGAGCCGCGAACATACCGAACACGAACCCAACACTATATTTACATAGCTACGGCTACTTCGTACATGTTTAATAGAATGCATATATCTACATTAAACAACTATTTTATTGTTTTATACAAAACGTCAAGTCATTTCTGCATTAAATTGGTGTTTGTTCCATTATCATGTAAGGGAGAGAAATCTTCTCTTTCTAGCAGGTGTCGTCAAGGTGGACATCGTAATAAATATTTTCTGAAGTAGTGGAAATACGTCCATACTTGTTTACGTATTTAGTCTTGTTATGGATAATGTAGGCACGAAGTTTCAATTTTAATTTCACTATTATTGTCTTAATTATAATGTAGTAGACATCTTGTCCCAAATTAGTGGGCATCGTACACTGATGTTTTGGGTAAGATGCCTATTTTGATATATCAGTTTAAAGTGCCATATATCCGTTGTGTATACATTTAGCTTCATGTACTTCCGTCAATATGAACATGAGTGTCAAATATATATTTGTGTAAAATTTTGCTTTTCTGTCTGTACATATATACAGTACAGTTTTATACCCGTTATTTGTCTCAGAGGTAACAATTTAAATGTTAATTATAGATCGTAATCGTAATCTTCCTTTGTTACTGTCATATTTTGCAGCTTATCGCACCTCGAAAATTCATTCATTACCCATTTTCTTATAATCTAACTGTCATTATATTAATTGCAAAGAACATGCATCTTGTTCTAAAATTTCTCATTTCTGTTTCCGAAAATAATGTTAGCCGAGGGATGTTATTGTCGATGCCATTAAATCTGTTATTGTCGACAAATTAAATAAATAATAGTTTGCAAAACAGTTTTTAAATGTAAGCATGCTATAGATTTACGCATTAAGAACCACTCAACATGGTGCAAACGGAACCGTAATTGGGTACTTAAAATTAAGGTAGTTAGCAACCAAAACGTTTTATACATCCAAATGAACAATTTGGAGTACAAAACGTAAATATCATGAAAAACGACAGCTCTTCGAGTGACGCTCACAAGCGAGACTGTTACCGGCACTCAAATATATACAGCTAATTTCGGATCTAGCGAACTATAAGCCCGATTTTGATGTTTGAACTTGCACCTGGAAACTCTTTGCCATACTAAGACAAAGAAAAAAATGTTGGATCGGTAGGACCTCCCTCGGACCCCCTAGGGCGGTTCGAAAAACAAATCAAAATTTCATTTTGCTGATGAAAGCATTGACCACAGACCATATAGGCGTTCGAAACTTGCGAAATCGTAATCTATGCTTCAATACCTTTCAAACGGTGTATCATACATCAAAATCGGTGAAGAGGTTGAAAAGTTATGACTCTTTTAGCCGAATCACAGAATTTTCAAAAATGATAAAAAAAAAGTGTGTCTGTCTTTTTACTTAGCCCCAAATGGTTGGTGCCAGGGGTTTTTTGGGAGTTAATTGCTGGCGCTATCAAGGTACAAAAATGCTTATTTTTAAATAGGAGTTACTGTTTTCGAGATACGGAGCCTACCATGGTCCAAAATCGACCTTTCGGGCCTTTTTTTAATAGTCAGCCTTACAAAATACGTAATATCAATACAAAAACGCCTTCTGGGTAAAGGGAAAAGTTACGCAAGAATTCTACTCACAAAAGAAGTGATATAGATTTTGCGAGTGATTTTCTTTGTGTCACTATGACAGAAGGGAGGATAATCAGTCTGTTAATTTTATTACAAAGGAAACACTTCCGTCATAGTGACACAAAGAAAATCACTCGCAAAATCTATATCACTTCTTTTGTGAGTAGAATTCTTGCGTCACTCTTCTCTTTACCTCGAAGTTGTTTTTTTTCTGTCGTATATTGTACAGTAGTTTTTACATGGAAGGACTTTTTATGTTATTTTTATTTTTACTTTTATTTACAGAGAATGATATGCAAGTATTGTATAACGTTGTCTTTTTACTCTTCACTTTCTTTGGAGACTATTAGCAATCTACTCGCGTAAATTTCGAAATGGAAATATTGGAGCTAAATGCGTGTTGGGAGAGAGAGTTACAGGACTTGTCAAAATCAAATGGCTTCAGGTTTGGATATATTTTTTTAATTAAAACTACGATAAGAAAACATAATTTCTACCTTTAAATTTCATTTCTTTATATGTAGTGTAAATCAGTTTTAACTTATAGAATAAGCTAAATATTGTGGAACAAATTTTGGATCTATAAATTGTGTTATCTCTGTCCCCCTTCGAAATAAAATAGAAAACTAATGTGTACAACTAAATCAGAGTAGGGCACTCACACAAGATAGATAATACTTATGCGCCGAAAGTACTAGATAGTTATCATCTTCTGTATTTCCGTATTTATCTTCAAAATAGGCTATATATATGATAATCTGCACTTATACACTGCTTACTTAAGATCAATCGATTACTTCTAAGAAAAACTGTTTACCTCACCTTAACACAGTTTTCTTAATCTGTCTTTGATACAGAAGCCGCACGAAGTACTATCTATGAGATGACGATAAATGTTTGTAATGCAGCTGTGTCATTAAAGAAATAAAATGTATTTTATTACCAAAAAGAAGAAGAAAGAATTAAGCTTATAAAAAGGCTCTCTGCGTTATAGTTTTATTGATTTCAGGTGAATGTCATTCATATCGTAAGGTTTCTTGGTTCCTGTTGTAAGATTGCCGCCACTCTGAGCAACAAGATTTTAACATTCTTCTAACTGCTGTGTTTTGTCTAACATCAGGTAATGCTAGCTTTCACATCAGTTTATTTAAAAATGTATATCTTAAGCAATATTTGCGATCAATGTCACAAAAGCATATATTTGACTGAAGTTTACAATCTTCGTCGGATCCTATTATTAGTTATTATAGGTCATGTTAAATTTAAAAAATGGGGCCGTTTTAGTAACTAATGACTTCGGCCCCTCTCGAGTCCATTGACTGTTAAGTTTCTAAAATCCACAAACATCCCGTTACAGTTGCGTTAAGTTAGTTAAAACCTAAATTTAGTTTTAAACAAAAATCAAACTTTTACGGCCCGATGTTAGAAACACAATATATTATTTCATCCGCGTATACAATACATATTTTTTACCGCACAACATAACGTTTTGACTACATTTAATTTAGTTACCGAGGGTTAGCTGTTGCTACATCTTACCTACAAGTTTGGTCATCTAAAGTTGCTGTTGTCTCTTTATTGAAAGGAGAAAAATTGGCGGACTTTCCAGCTGAAACTTGGTAAAAATTAAATGCCCAATTAGTTCTAGGCTTACTACCTCTAGGCTTATTAGTTACGAAGTTTCAACTGGAAAGTCCGCCAATTTTTCTCCTTTCAAAGAAAAGACAACAGCAACTTTAGGTGACAAAAATTGTAGATAGGTTGTATCAACAGTTGATCCTCATTTAATTCGTCTACATTTTGAGATAAAGTTAGGTTAAATTAGGCATAGGTTAGATTATGATAGGTCATTGTAGAATCTGAAAATTTACTGAAAATTGTTCACATATGATTTTGTTTTTATTCTGTTTCTTTAGATCAAAGTTAAAGATTTTGATAACTCCTTATTTTTGGTTGTTGTTGAAAGTAGACAAGAAGTTGGAAGACACAATGAAAAAACAAAACTTTCTATAGACTGTAATTTATTTTAAATTTGCTCCACTAATGCATATGATCACATGAAATATTCAAGTTTCTAAACAATACTTTTCTGTCTCCATATACATTACTTTGATGTAAATAAGTGATTATTTGTTTATTTATTTATTTGTTAGAAGTTAGCACGGATACAGCAAATGCCATTTTACACCATTCTTGTAACAAAGTGAAATAACAATAAAAATAACAACAACAAAGAATTATACAATAGGAAATAAGATCAGTTGTTTAAGGTTCATTCTAGATTCATATAAAAAGCCTTTAGAAATTTACTTTTACTGAGGCACAAATCTGGTGGCAAAGGAAGAGTATTGTAAAAATGTGATAATCTGTATACAAAAAATCGCTGGACCAAACAGTCTTAATTTTGAGAGGTGGAAATGATGTTGTGAACGAGAATTTTGTCTGGGTAATCTTGGGTTAAAAAGTGGAAGAAGGTCGTTGGTCCTGAGTGTGCTCTGCATTATTTTATAAACAAATTTTGTCATTTAGTTTTCTTCGTGTGTCTATGATTTTTAAGTCAAGAGAGTTTAAAATGTGTACGTTAGATTTGTGTTGCAGGTTGGGTACCCTGCATTGTACAATGAGGATAAAGAAATTTTGGACTTTGTGCAATTTACATCTCTTCGTTTCACAAGCCATAGACCAGATAGATGAACAGTATTCAATAGTACCCAAGTCAGAAAATATGACCGAAGAGCTCTCAAATCTTTAATATCGGTAAACCTGTAGAGAAATCCAAGAAGTTTAAGTGCTTGAGAAGTTACGAATTCATTGTGAGGAGTAAAATTGAATTTTTCATCAAATATGATATCCAGATCTTTGTAATGGTCTACCCATGGCATATTAGATGAGGTTAATGTGTACGTACATTTTGTGTTATGGGTTTTAAATGAGAAACCCATTGCAGCAGTTTTGCAAGGATTGACTTTCAGTAACCAATTATTGCACCACATTTCAACAGAATCTATAGCGGCTTGAAGGAAAAAAGTATCTTCTGTAGATTTAATTGTCTTTAAAATTTTGCTGTCATCAGCATAAAGAAGTACAGAGCAGGAATTATCTATCTGTTCACATACGTCATCAATGGGGAGGGAAAATAAAACTGGCCCTAAGGAGCTTCCTTGAGGGATACCTGTAAGCATGGGGTGCGTTTCCCATCAGGCGTCAAAGCGAATTAAATACCACTTTGACGTCTGGTGGGAAACGCAACTCAGCAACAACACACGAATCAACTGAGGTTACCCGTCTAACGTCACAAATTCTGTATACGTCCAGCAAACAGGCTGAGGTACTCAGACAATCAGGAGGTAGTTGAACAGGTCGTATGAAAGTATACCATGGAAAACACACAATTACGAATTATTTTTCTTTATAAATTCAAACTGGGGCGATCTACACAGCAAACATCAAAAAAACATTAACAGTGCATTTGAGAGAGGAATGGCGAATGAACGCAAAAGTGTTCGTGCCATTGCAGACGAGATGGGCATACACCATACTACTGTCAGTCGGTGGCTCCCAGCGATTGGTAAGGTGAAAAAGTTGGACTCATGGGTGCCACATGAGTTGACAACGGCGAACAAGAATCGCCGTCTGGAGGTGTACAGTTCTCTAACAAGTAAAGTACCCGAAGTGAGGACTCGAGTTGCTCATCAAGTGATACCTTAAATTTAAGCTAGTGACGAGTATAGTACACCTGTGAAATCCTAGCTGCAGAGCTCCAGAAATAAAAAGGTTCAAAGAGAAAGCGAATTGTATTGAAACAAGTCACAACGAAAGTCAGAACAAAAGTCAGAAGGACATGGGTTTGAATTGAAATGCGATTCATGTGAAGGAAAGAGGCACGTACAAAGTACTACACATTGAGACAATCAATATATAAGTCGTCAATGAAGGCGTGTGATAAGCAGATACATTGCTCACAATGAGCACACTTGACAAAAGAGATGTTCTCACATAAGGTCTTGTAACATCGTCACGTATATTAGAGTCAAAACAATAATCCAATGGAGACATCCAGGACTCGGGCTCCTCATCCAAGTAGCAGCTTCTGTAAAACGCAAACCTGATCATGTTGCGAAATCGTGAGGCGCTGAATTGGAAGAGAGTAAAGGACTGCATTCGTAAAATGTTATCCCGATGCCAGAGATTAATTTCCGAGGAAGCGATAACTGTGTCAGTAATGAACCTGATAAATGATTTATATGGACGGAACAAGTAAACATCAAGTGGTTGGATGAAACCAGTGCAACCACCAAGAATTAAACGTTTGAACAGTGTTATATGATTAGGGCATAATTCATTTGATACGTTATCATCCTTATTTGCACTCCATGAATCCAGCAAAAGCAAGACTTTATCATGATTGGCAGGCAGGCTATTCCAGAATATAGAATAAAACTCTTTTAAATCACTTTTGTTCATGTTTGCAGTCTTTCCTGGATGGGACACTATGCCTTCGGGATATTTTTGCTTATTTCCTGGAAATTGACCACTGGATTGGGATACAAGAACGTACATAGGACGCAATATTTCACCATCCATGGAAATAACCGGCACGATCATATATGAATGAGTAGTAGCACTGACTGATTCAAATACACCTCTTACAACCACCGTACCTTTAGTCCTATGAGTCCTGTACGCATGGAGTTCCTTGTCAAATCGACTTTGATCTGCATTGAACACTTGACAAGGATTCAGGTCTTCTAGTAACATAAGTTCTTTCATGGACGTAATAAATGTCGTAGGTAAGTGATGTAATTGAGACTCTTTTGATTTCCACGTTTTGCTAACCCTATACGTGATAGAACGACTGACGATATTGTTTCTCTTTTTAAAATTAGACAGCCAGTGACGAGATGAATTGAATTGTAGAGTATTATCCGGATCTAGCTCTTTACTTATCTGAAGAGCCCAAAAGCGAAGAGTCCTGTCGTGTATAATTGCACATCTCTCGACCATTTCTTTGAATTTATCGTGAACTGCTGCATTAAGTTTCTTATAACTGGGTTTTTGTCCATTTTTTCTCATATTCAAAGAGGATATTTTTCGATTGAATTAATCTATAGTGTGACTTGACAGATGAAAATTTCCTTCGTTTCTTTTCCGGGTTCTCATTGTGTGTCCAAAACATGTAAGCTGCTTCTTTATAATTATCGTCCAAGATGTGTTTTTGCTATTTTGGCGAAGGCTGATATTCTTCACCTGAAGAAGCTACAGGTGTCGGAGACTCTTGATGTGTTTGTGAACCTTGCGATGTACTTGGCATTTTCTTATCAAAGACGTCATCATCGTAGTCTCCATCATCGCTTTCATCACTGTCACCAGCAAATCCAAGAGTTCTAACTTCTTCTATGATTTCCATCTTGTCCTCAAGTATCTCCACTATTTGTTTGTACAATGAATCTTCATACCTATTCATTCTCCTATTAACAAATCCATATTTCTCATACAGAGCATGAACGATAGCACCGGCTTTCATTTCCTGGAACGAAAAGAAACAAGAACTTTTATTGACATCAATAACAGGAGCAAATATGCACAAGGACATTCATACACGAATAGCAGAAAGCGGGAGATCAGGCAGAGAGAGAGATATCATTCTACACATTACATTAATTGGGAGCAACTTACGACGTATTACCATCGGTATAATCAGCAAAACATGGACATCACAAGCAGCTAAATTCGCTTTCTATTTGAACTTTGACCCACCATAACCTTTTTATTTTTGGAGCTCTGCAGCTAGGATTTCACAGGTGTACTATACTCGTCACTAGCTTCAATTTAAGGTATCACTTGATGAGCAACTCGAGTTCTCACTTCGGGTACTTTACTTGTAAGTGTAAGAAATAAGTTTGAAGGTTTCCTGCAACCGATTGTCACTTGAGATGAAAAATGGATCTACTATGACAATCGTAAATGGTCAGGACAATGGTTGGATCGTAATCAACTTCACGGACGGTGTCTTAAACCACCTCTCCACCTGCGAAAAGTGTTGTTGCTGGTTTTGTGGTCTATGATAAGAGTAATTCATCATGTCTTTCTCAAGCGATACAGTGCAGATCGTTACAATGCAGAACTCCATGAAGTGTACCGCAAACTTGTCCGCAAGTATTCAGCAATGGTAAACATACATGGCGTCCTCATGTTGCATGGCAATGCCTGGCCACACATCGTGCAAAGAACGGTTCAGTCTTTCCGTGAGTTACAGTATGAAGCTCTTCCTCACCATTCGTATTCCCCCGATCTCTCTCCCGCTGACTACAAGCTCATCCGACATTTTGATCACTTCTTGGCTAGGGAAACCTTCCCTGATGATCGGGTGGTGTAACATCCAGTAGAGTATTTCTTCGCATTGCATATTCCAGACATCTTTCGCCACGGAATCCAATCGTCGGTTGAGCGATGGCGACAATGTATAAGTACAGACGATGACTACTTTGATTAACCAGGTAAAGTAGTTTTCATTTTTTTACCCCTTTAGACATGACCTACCTGGGGCAAACATTTGATTCGCACCAACCCAATATTAGTCTAAAATCTTAGATTCTAAGTCTCATTGGCTAGTTGATAATAACCTCAAACATTCTTGGGTCCTAGATTCTACTTTTTGCGCTTGCGCATAACAGCTGTGTCCGTGCTATGTAATACATCATAAACATATTTATTTTATAAATTTGCTGTATTGTTTACAGAACATAAATACATAAAATGAAATACAATGCGATTTGGAAAATAAATATCCTAGTTTCATGAGTTTGATACAGATTGATCTATTTATTTCTTAGCCTGGAAATATACGTACATACAACTACTAAATAAAATGTTTCTGAAAATGGATAGATTGAAGTAATGTAATATTAATAATGATTTATTGCATTAAAACAAGAGAACGTTAATTCAAGCTTCAACTAGTAAAACAATAACTATGTTCTAGTGATTGGCGTATCTCTTCTTTTCAAGTTACAAAACTTTTAGGATAAATAAATTATAGCAAACCGTATGCAAACATTCTCACTATTTGTAACACTCCTGATTAAAAGAACCTTAACTTTAATTGAAAAGGGATCACATTGAAAGAGATACAGAAATGTCATAATTATCATGGCAAAACCAGAGTATCCTAGTAACTTGCGGCTTTCTTAACAAATTCATGATGGCTTATTTCATTTCTCAGAATCTTTAATTGTATAATATGTAATTTTATGTGGTCATAATCTTCACTGACTGTGTTCAGAAATGTAGCCATTTTAAACAATCATACTCTTTCATTCTGAGACGGTGAACTTTTCAAATGACCCTGGCAGTAACCGAAAATAACAAATATAATATTCATATATTGAGCTGAATTTTATTTACGGTGTTTAGGTGACTTTAACTCAGGTCGAAATAGGGTTGAAGAAAGGATGAGAGAGGAAGAAGTCTAGGATCAAGTTTTAAGCTACCATTTCACTAGTGGACAGCTGTTACTGAAGAAAAGCCCTGTAAAAACTTGAGCCCGAATAGGTGGTCGCTGGAATCGTCCCCGAGAACCATCTAACTGCTAAGCTATTGTTGTATGTACAGGAGCTCTTCAATTGAATGTACTTTCAAAAGTAATATACTCTTGCAACTTTCTTCTTTCAAGTTATCAGTTCCCGTTAAAATCTCTCTTCCAATGTCAAGGTATGAAAAGAGGCAACGAGGAGATTATCCGCGCAGAAAGAAACGTGCTTCAGAGCTTTCCATTCTCTCCGATGGTAAAATAAGATTTAAAACAAACGATGACTTCCAGCTTGCAAATAATCCTAAATTTTACTGAAAGAGAACTTTAATCATATGATGTACAAGGTTTGTAATAAAAGTTATTATTATTATCACCAAGATAAATAGCTTTAAAGGTCAATAATTACGGTAAACGAAAGGATTACAGTAAACCTTTTATAGTCCATCACGAAATGTTTAGTGTTTTATAATGTTATAAAAATACTTTCAGTTTTAAAACTATTTATGGTTTTGGTATATTGTTCCTTCCTTAGAAAATATTACAAATTGCAATTACTTCGCTTTACCTTTGCAATACTAAATATCTGCTCTATTATTCGCGCACTTGAAGGTAACCTGTACAGAAGGTTTGTTTCATCGATTACAGGATTTTGTTGCATTTCATTTTTTAAGAGTTAGAGGTGTTATGAGTTTTTTTTTAAACCGAGAAAAGGAGGATTCTTGTTACATTCAATGGAGATACTACAACTCATTCCAGAAGTGTTTGTACTCATACAAATTGGTTGGTAGAAATGCTTTCCTTCTGCATGAAAATGTGTGCAATGTGCTAATAATGTATGACGATTCCATGTAGAGTTGGAAACAAATTTCACACATTTTATTATATTCGTATGTGTTACTTCCGTGCTATATTATACATCTTTAAGACTTAACCATTTTGTTCATACATTTTCAACAAATCTTAGTGTAACCTTTAAAATGTTAACAGAATCAACATTGCAGACAAATTGGTGTCCTTGTAATCACGCTGGTATCATGTCTTCCTTAATGAAGTATCCTTCTCTGTTTTTCTCTCTTCAATACCAGGTGAATGAAGGAATAGTAGCTTGAACTATGATAATAGCTTCTATTTCTACCGCTAACATTGTAGAATGGAGGTGCAATGTTAGATGCGTTAAAGTAGGGCTTCTCAACGTGGGGGTCACATGTTCTATGCAAGAGGGTTGCGAGGAGAGATGAAATATGGTTTTAACTAAGGTTTTGCGGGCTAAAAATTAATTAATTTCAGAAATGAAATTTCATTTTGTTTGCTATTTTTATAATTATTAAATATGATGTTATTTGTTCAATCTTATGATTAGGATATTTATAATGAAATACAGCAAACCAACTGTCATGTTTTGAATTGTAATGTTTTTGTGGGTCACCGGCTAGAAAACAACGTAAAAGGGGATCGCAGGATGAAAAGGTTCAGAAACGCTGCGTTAAAGATTCAACTGTGCAGCTTGATTCTTATTGTGAGTAAAATTAGGTTATGGTTGCGTCGCAGTTCTGAGTCTTTTGGCTTCAAGCTAAGTGCAGTCAAGAAAATGTAAATTCAATTCAATATACGATACTTTGTAGTCATAATCGTTATGCCATCAGTCCTTCATACTGTAGGTTCTCCGAAGCTGATCCAACACGTCATGCTGTCTATTGTCATGATGTATTTTGGTGATTTTTTTTTAATTTGCTTTAATAAACAATATTTCCTCTTTCACAAGACCTGTGGTATGAATCTATTTTTCCCAAGATCTGTGGTATGAATCTTGCCACTATATATCCTAAAGTGCACAGTTCAATGTTTAATTTACACTTAAACAATTTCCCTACTAGTTTGTGTTCTTCCTCTTATTGTCTGCGCTATTACTCTTCTATCTGCACTTTAGTGCTCAACACTTTCTCATACGTCACTTTTTGCACCCAGTTTATGCTTAAGTATTCTTCAGGTTTGCATTTCGAAAGAATCCCACTTTGTTTTCTTCACTATTTTGTAGTTTTCGTTGCCGTTAATTTGTTTCTAGACCGAAATAAGGTTAAATGACAATGTTTGCTTATATGTGTCGTCAGAACATTCGTATTCAGAATTCTTGCCGTTACGCGATTGCAATGCTCGCCCCTAAGGTGTTGATACGCGTACGTCACAACTGTACAATTTGTTTATCCCTGATTTAATGTATTATTCGTTTTATTTTTTCTACCTCCAGAAGTAAGGAAATCGACAAATCAAACATGTCTGGTTCAAGAATCATCTGTTTACTTATTGGTTTCTGTGCATATCACCTTGTGTTCAGTGGTGGTTGCTCAGCTGCTACGAGCGGAAATGCCTACAAGATTCAACTGGTAGTCAATGGCCACAGGAATGCTTCAGGTATTTGGGAGAAGGATGTCAAGTTAAATTATAATGGATCGGAGCCTCCAATTGACTGGAAAGTCGATTTTGTAGACACCTCAGGACCTGACGAATACTCTTTTACCGTTGTTGGTGTAGTACAAGGTAAGACCACATTATTTTGAATATAATTTATGTGTCCTGATTTTCTTAAAAATAAGGTTTAAAATGCATCAACTGATTTCTTTTCTGGAATATTTCCAGTAAAGTACAGAAGGTGGCAAATATGTATACACACTTAAATACATGTTACAGTGCGAAATGGAAATGAAAGAGAATAGGAACATGTAGTAAGATGGTCGGTCGGTCCACAGATGGCACTGATGAGCATATTGTTGCGCGGTGGAAAGATGAAGTCACCATACGATTCACACGTCATGTGCAGAAAGTGTATAAGGTGAAGAAGTGCGATTGAGCTTCCTGCACGATCTCCTGATTTAACACCTCTCCACTTTTATCTGTGGGGGCGCTCTAAAGGATGTGGTATACCGTAGAAAACCAGCTGCAGACTGGTAGGCCTTCGAGAAGAAATTGATATCACATTGACAGTAATCGCAGTAGAGACCGTGTACCGTCGCTTAAGCAGTAGTTCACCGTATTTGAAAGTATCTGGAAGCTAATGGTAACAATTGTGTAGTAATAAAACGCTTATGTGATTGAAATTCATCTTCTGGTGTTTGTATAATTTTGGAATTTATACTTTATGATTTGGCACCACTCTGTACTTCATCAATCCAATTTTTAAATTCCGTCTTTGTTAACATCTTTTTTCCTCTGCCCTTAAGAGAACTCATGGGAATGTAGCGTTCCTGACTTTAATTAAAGGAACATACCGATATTTGCCTAGCATGGAAATTTCACTTTTATTGACCGTCGCCAGCTGGATTGGAGTCAGCGCCATCTCTCCAGTCTATTCAGTATCGATCAGTGGTCAATGAGTTTCAGTATTAGAATAGGGTGTTTCTGACAAATCTAGTAGAAATTCTGCTGATTTATATCTCAAATACTTAAATTAACTTTCTAAATATTGCCAAAATACTCTAAAAAGTTGTTAAATTCAATATTTAGAAACATCAGGTTCGCAGAACATTTCTTTTTTTTAATATTTTACATTTCCGCCTTTCAAATGTATACTCAAATTCATAAAATATAGGACGGTGAAAAAAATGTTAAACTTCCAGATCGCACAATGTGGCAACACTGAAATGTGTTCCGTATTAGTTATTTAAAGTTCGATACACGATACTAGTTCAGTATATCAACGATTGTACAATTTCTTGAATTAGAAAATTTTCCAACGGCCATTTACCTGTGAATCAGAGTGTACAATTAAATTACTGGACTTCAGCTTTGAGAGTTTAAAAACATGTTAATGCTTTTATGCTATGTAATACTTCAAATTCAAAATTGTTTCAGAATAGCATTTCGTGATGGGGGGAGGGGCGTTATTTGCACATCTCCGGCGATATTTTTTATTCTTTCCGTGGATGTGAGACCGTTTCCATTTGTTGTTACTACTGATAGGAACTTTTCGGCGTCGTATTTTTCGTGCTCTGGGCTCCTCTCCGCTCCGATCACGTGTTTCCATTTTGTACATGGCTATTGTAAGTGGGTGTGGCTTCCAAGACTAGCCAATCAACACCAAATTTACTGTGTCAATGCGCTGTTAGTAGATTCGCATTTCATCTGCATATTTAATAGCTCGTTTAAATATTATGGTCTTTCTTTCCGATAAATAGTTTCTAAAAGGTTGTACAGTTCTTTATTACTAAGAATAATAAAGGAAATATTGCCTTATGAAAGTTTGAAATGTTGGTCTAAAGGATCTATATATGAGAAAAGAATATGGTGAAATCAGGTTAACTCGTGATAAATGATAAATTTGTCTATTTACCGGAAGTAATGAAAGGTACAATGTGTTCTATGAATGAGAAATCCAGGTTGAACATGAAACATGATTTAATGAAACATATCAGAAAAGTTAAGTGTACATAAACTTTGTATACAACTAAGTGAAATTCAGGCAATGTCGTGGTATGTCAGGTAAGCTCATGATAGTATATTGGTAATTCTGTGATATCACGAGTGTATCTGAAACTTATTGAAACTCCTACTCAGAATCGCTGTCATTGTTCATGCGATACCAGATTCCTTGCTTGCCTTGTAGATGGTCCACTTTTCCAATCTAATTTTCTTCAGTGCTACTTGCGATGTGGCACTAGTGATGTTCCCATTCTCCCTCTTTCGACAGGCCCCTTCACTTGATGGAGACTTCCTGGGACTTTTCCTCGGTCTGCTCTGGACTGGTGCCACGGTCTGCAAACATAATACATGTTCATTTATAATCTTCTTCTAAGCTCAATTTTACTCTCTGGGTGTGTCCCTCCCCCATTCTTCACCTTTTATAACAATATCAAATCTTTTAAGGCATTTCGTTCAACTGCGAACTGATCTTCTTAATATGGTTTCATCGTAATAGAAAGAAGATGTCAAATAAATCAATGGTCAACTTTCTCATAGCAACTCGTTCTAATTTTTGGCAGGGTGAGTGCCCCCCTTCCCTTACAATATTCTGACATTCGTATGAATATTTACTACAACTGCGAACAAGCACTATGCATAGCTGTATCATATCACCAGTTTTACTACCATCAAAACATTTTAAGAAGCTGATATTTCGTTTTCAGTTTCGAGGTTAGAGGCAATATTCGTGGCTGAAGCTAAGAAATTGGTGACCGGAAATAAGGGATCAACAATTACAATCAAATGCTAACCGCCAACAACAAATATTTTCACTTACCTTTGCGTTTCTCCTTCAAAAGGAGCCAGATTTCCACTCGTTGTAATGTATCTGAGGTTTCTGCAGGCAATGTTTTCAATGTCTTGCAGAACGTCTATAAAAAAAAACGATTTTTTACTGACCTTTCGGAACACACTTCATCCAGACGCCAAGCGTTGCTCCACTCTGCCGCCAATTCGTTCACGGCTTCCTATAACCTTCTGGCATCGACCGGGAAAAACTGGCAGCTTTTCCTGCTCTTGTCTTCTCGTGCCAAAGCTCACAAATATTATCACGACATTACCTGAATCACGGGATTACCTGATTTTACCATACACGTCCTGAATCTAGTAAAATTTAAACGTAAATGGAACAAATTACTATATTAATGTTTTATGTATATAGATAAAGAAAACACACAATTATTAACGCAGTAGTTTTCAAAATAAAATGATTTAGCAGACGATGTGGATTATGAATATTTGAACATGGCGTTAATTGGCTAGCTCTGCAAAGAAAATTATATAACAAGGAAAGCATTAAATCTCTGCTTTGCTCCACGACCGGATCATCGGATTAAAAGTGGGTCTCTGGTTCAGAACGAGTCCCAAGCATAGAGCCGGTGCAAAACGTGACCCGAATAGCTCGATTTTCCTGGTGACCCGTTTCAGCTCTCTTTGGGAGAACTTGCCTTTTTGAGTGGGGCCACACTAAGCGATATATAATCACTAAAAAATCTGCAGCTTGTAAGAATTTGAAATTAACTGCTTATTGTTTCTTTAACAGGTTTAATCATGTCTTGTTTAAATCTGCTGACTGAATTTGCCACTGATTTCATTAGTTTTATCATCTTCATTAGACTCTATGATAATTACAATACTTTCTCCAATTGCAGCGGGCCCGTTTCCTAGTTACAACCTGACTCGATACTTATTTGGTACCGAAGCCCAAAACTGGACCACTGCGAAGAGAATTTGTGAAACGGATTTTGGTGGATATTTGGCAGTGATAAATTCACAAGAAGAATCACAGGCGTTGGCATATCTTTTCAACGAATATCCAAGCATTTCTGGTTCAGGAAATGACAAATTTGCGTACATTGGATTTAATGACATGCAACAAGA
Source organism: Lepisma saccharinum (assembly GCA_022664845.1). Taxonomy (NCBI): domain Eukaryota; kingdom Metazoa; phylum Arthropoda; class Insecta; order Zygentoma; family Lepismatidae; genus Lepisma; species Lepisma saccharinum. The sequence goes on along the minus strand of JAGDQP010006915.1, from coordinate 49,448 downwards.
AGGATATTACGTCACTGTTCTCGGTAAGTAGAAGTATTACATCCAACGAAATTACCTCGAATGTGGGTAAATATTTACTAATCAAATAGTCTTTTAATTTTGTATTGTTGACGTGGGTGATTCTTTACTTGGTTTATTTTATTCCTCTGCAAAGTATTGGCCTCCGAGTAATAAAATTGATTGAAATGTGGAAACCGAAAGAGTATTTGCAAGGAAAATCTTGAGTTCAAACCCAAATAAGTCTGAGTTTACGGTAGTTTCCATTTCACACTTATTTTAACCATTTCGGAAGATTAAGTTTCTAGCTATTGAATTTTTTGTTTAATGTCGATAATTTTGTGTTTGAAGGAGTAAATATTAGTAATCCATTTTAGTTGAATGGAAATATATATACATGCATTATATACAAAATTTATTCAAATTTATTGCCCATCAGTTATGAAGGAAATTAATCTTCCTTTATGGTTGTACAAAATATTTACTGAAGCTTTTAGAACGTGATATCTTCATTCAGGCCAGTGTTGACTACCATGATCGTTTTCCCCGTGACCTTCAATTTTAGTTCGCACATTAATCAAACTATTAGGAGCTGAAACACTCGCGACGGAGGGGGTTCATGTGGGGCTAGACTCAGATAAAGAAAACGAGTCATTGCCATTGCTTAAGTGCTTGAGCTTTTATAATACTGCATTCTGATGCTCGAGCTTTAAATTCATTATATATATTAGAGTGGCTCTTAATTATAAGAAGAAAAATAAATATCTGAATTTCTTTACTCTCACCCACTAAAATGGTTCCATATCAGACCAAAGTAACATGAGAGAAATTAATTCAATTGAATAATATTAAATGGTGCCTCAATCGGTCTAAAGTTTTGAACATTTACAGTGTACAATATGAGGCAAACGTCTGTAATGGACCCTTGTAAGTTGGGAACGACTAAAGGAGTAATCTTAGATATGTAGGAACGCACCTGATTCTGTGTAGCACAATCATGGCGGTCATCTTAAAGTCCGCCATCTTGGATTAAGACCCACAATTTTAAATAGAAATTGGGTCGTGTGATATATCGTTTTGGGGTAGCTTTCCCGACAAACACACATCTGACATTATTTTCAACTTATCTCTAATCATGCATTAGTTACCTTTCAAAAAATGAATGCTGTGATTTAATAAAATGTAATGCTCTGATATACATTTCTTGACGGGGTGGATTAAGAATATTGGAAATTTTTCCTTATTTGAATGACTTCTCTGAATTAAATTACCAGAGCGATGAATGTTCGTTTCGCAATACACTATAAATAAGAATATGTAAATATGGTTTCTTCTCAATCAATAGTTTCAACCCTTAAATATATTGGACTTCATAAGAAAACAACACATACACAAATTCTGTTCTCAAAACACACATGCACAAGGTATTTAAAAGAGAGACCCAGTTACTTGGAGTACAAAAAATTGAAGCCGCAACTGGTAAACCAAAAGCCGAAGCTGTATTTGACACGTTGACTGATTGGGGGTTACAGATAAAGTGAAGGGTGTGTGGTGTGATACTACTGCCTCCAATACAGGCAATGTGAATGGAGTTTGCGTTTTGCTCGAACAACTAATGGGGCGTGATTTACTTTATGTTCGTTACCGGCGTCATATTTAGACATCTTGTTGCGGAGTATATTCCATATGGAGATGAAGTTACCTCCAACAGGTCCAGACGTTTTGATCTTCAAGAGGTTTCAAGAAGGGTGGTCTAAAATTGATACTAAAAAAATTCGAAGCTGGGTGTGAGGATACTTATGTAAGATCTGCTGTTCATGATATCCGAAACCAGACCATAGAATTCTGCATGAATTTACTAAAAAAAGACAACATGATAGAGATTACTGGAGCTAACAGTAATATTTCTTGAAGGAATACCACGTGTTGGGACTGTCTTCAGGTACCCAGGAGCATTTCACCACGCACGGTGGATGTCCAAGGCTATATATTGCCTTAAGATATTTATGTTTAGAAACCAGTTTCATCTTCAATCTGTGGAAGAGAAAGCTGTAAAAGATGTATGTATTTTTATTGTCAGTGTTTGCGTGGAAACATATTTTAGTGCTCCTAATGCTGTTTACGCACATGATTTATTATTCTTGAAAAAGTTAGTTGAATATCCAGATTATGATACTTCTACAACATCCCTTAGAAACTTTTGTGGACATCTCTGGTATCTTTCTCTTGAAGCAGTAGCTTTTGCGTTTTTTCATCCACGTATTTCTAAAGATGTAAATCTTAAAATGATTCAAGGGACATAATCCATATGTAGTACCAGAAGGTTCTAAGAATAAAACTTCCTGTTAGCTTAATGGATGTTAGGAACATAGTATCTCAAAATGTAAACCAATTTGTAACACCTGAAACATTGCACTTTTTCTCAAGATTTGGTGTTGCCACTAACTTATTGCAGATAGAACCTGACGAATAGAACAACACAAATGATGTATCAGAAAGGACTCTAAATTGTCTGAAACAAATGATGTTGCTGAACAAAGAATCAAATTAATTCAATAATACAGTGACATTTTAACAAATGATGAAGATCAGAAGCAGGTTATTAGCGACTATCACAAGATATCTTTATATGGCAAGAAAGGAACATTATTGGACAACTAAATTCTATTGTAAACGCTCATTTTTCTTGCATTGTAATTGTGGTTACCATTCTCACTGTAATTTACAATTCATTTATTTATATGATTCATAAGATTTAATGCAAATATTTATTATGTGTCATAACTGGTATTCCTAGGTACAAATATGTGATTTTGTTCTAGTATTATCAATCTGATATTTTCTTTTAATTGTATATCCCAAACATTCTAGTTTGCTCTTTACATTTTGTTTATCAGTTTTTTCGCAAATTGTAAAAAAAAAAAAAAAAAAAAAAAAAGTTAGTTAATATACACATATTTGAAGGCAATAACCATTACTTGGTTGGAGATAAGTTAGAAATAACGTCAGATGTGTGTTTGTAATGCAAAGCTACCCCAAAATGATATAACATGCGACCCCATTTCTATTTAAAATTTTGGCTCTCAATCCAAGATGGCCGCCATGATTGTGCTACATAGAACCAGGTGCGTACCTTCCTCGATTACCCGTATCTAAGGTTACCCCTTCAACCGCTCCCAACTAACAAGGATCTATTACAAACCTTGGCCTCATATTGTATACTGTAAATGTTCAAAACTTTAGGCCGCTTGAGGCACCATTTAATATTATTCAATTGAGCCAATTTTTTCTCATATGTTATTTTGGGCTGATATAGAACCATTTTAAGGGGTGAGACTGAAAAAATTCGGAAGTCGAAAAATAAGGGTCACTCTAATATATATCAAAACTTTAACACAATAATCAGACAGCCATTAGGAACGAAAGGAAAGCCTTGCAAAGGCAACAGACGAAATTACAAACAGTGTTCATGCAATTTGCCAGTCTCCTTTGGAAATGTTTACATATTCATATTAAAATTAGAGATATGTTGGGTATTACATACATGTACGCCTCTTTAACATTGATTAATGAACTAACAAACAACTATTTGAGCAGCTATTATTAAAATATTTCAGGCTGATATTGACATTCTCTTGCATGAATTTAATTAAGTCGTATTTTCTAGATATGTCTCAGTACTATTTGAGATTAAAGCAAGAGTTAAATTGAGCCGATACTCACTGGTACACAGTACCGGAAGTTTTCCAAATTTGCATCTATATTAACGGAGTTTTTTAAACTAAATACGACAGATCTTCAAAATCGTGAGAATTGATCTTTAAATTTTTAAGCCTGCACCATATGCAACATCCTGTTTGGTGTCTGGAAGACGATTTTCTCTTGAAATTCCTTCCCGAAAAAGGAAATATAATCTAAAACTTAACGAGTATTGTTTTCAAATTCTCAGTAAGTACCGGAATATTTTTCTTTCAATTATACTCGTGCTTCAAAGTAATATTTACCACTCAAACTAAAATCACGCACTAACACTTTTCAAAACACGGAATGTACATTACATGCACGGACAACTGACACAGAAACTACTTACTATGTATGATACATGATACCTTCAACATTCCTGTGAACTACGTGCGATCAGATTCATTTATTAATAATTAATTAAAAAAACACGGTCACTTACCGCAGCAAAAATAAAATGAACCATGCGTTTTTTTTTCCTTCACTGACTACACCGTGCATGCGTTTTACCGAGAATTCTGGGAGTATAGATAAAATATTTCTCATGCGATGCTTCACTTAATACTGTCACCGTTCCTAAGATATCGACCCTTCTCGTTCCCCCATGTCACCTTACACAGCCGAGGACAAGTCAGAGTTGACATAAACGAATGAGTCTATCTTACATGCTAAGAACTTAGAAGAAGCCGTGGGTGGCCGGAACAGATTAATATGACTGGTTTCAAGAATCGATGTAGCAAATTTAACCACCCGTTGCAAATACAACACTTCTACATCGATTCGTGTAGGAATCACAGTAGGCCCATTGGTATTTCTTAACTAAATTATAATTAACATTAACATGCACTCCTACTCGTCGTCGAAAGGTGGTTGACTGAGGAAAATCCGTTTGTTATTAAGAGTAAACAGAACTATAATATAACTACTTTATGATTCGAGTGCTTAAATCTATCATACGAACTCATTAAGGTGGACATAAACATTCTAATATATTTTAAACAGTATTTTAATATGAACTTACGTAATGAGATGAAATATGATTACGTATCCTTTAGGAAACATTATAGCTTTTCGGCCAGCGCGCGGGTTTTGTAATCCTGAACAAGCAATTGTAATAAAAAAAAGAGCTAGTAGTTGTATTTCTGATTTTAAGGTTTAAGTTCAAGCTTGATAAAGTATCGCACATTAGCGCACACAAACTGGCCAGTATTATTTTTTGTATTTACACTCACGTGTTCTTGTTCCACCGATACACTTTCATAGCAGGTTCCAGTTTACAGTCTTGAAGAAAGTAAAATAAGAGGGAAAAGGGGGGACGGATGTGAAGATGGATATTGTTCCTTTGACGAGAAGTCCATAAGATGACGGCCCACGAGTTACCTTCCTTCCAGGACCAAGTGAGGAAGTAAACAATACTGCCACAAATAATGTTTATAGTAACACTGTCACTGCTCAAACAAATAATAATAATTCTAAACAGCACCTTGACTTGTATTTTTCACTTCACTGTAGTGATTAGGTAAATAGTTTGCTATATGATGACATCAGGTGATCTGATTCAACGAGGAAGTACTCAGCAACACCACGTAAGTCAAAATTTAAGGAAGTACACCACAGATCAAATGTTCGGCAATAACACACCTATGTGGTTTGAATACCACTGTACTATTATATGAAAAATTTAGTTTCTACGACGTGATGTGTAAGTTTAGTCGTAACAACGAAGGTACGTATTACTCCGCCGCGTGATCCTACATTTGCCGGTGTTAACATGAGTAACGGTTTTGCGCTTTAAGTCTTATGAACTTATACAGTAAACTTTGATGAATAACAACTTTTAAGAAACAGTCTGTAGTCAACTTTAGCAAACTATTCAATTCGCCGAAACAGTTTATAGTAATACTTTGGTAAATGACAACTTTGACTAGCGACCGACCCACGAAAATGCTGTTGTTGTTGTTGTTGTTACGAGCGACATCAAGTTCACTCTTTGAAAGGTAGATCCGGTCTGGCTTTTCGAGCAGCAAGCAGTACTATAAAATGCTGTGTTGATCCATAATGCATTGAGCGAAAAATCTGGGCTGATCACGTAATAGATTTTAGAGCTTATATACATAAGGAAACTATAATACACGATTGACCTTATTAACATTTACAGAGTACAAAAGGCTTTCATACGTCATAATGTATACTCAAAAATATATCCAAATAAGGAATAGGGAGTGCTAAAAATCGAGTGTTGATACAAAGCCTAGCGTCGACAAGTCGCGACACATCTCTTACCTTACACCATAATAGGGATTTTCCCGTTTTCAAGTACAAAGAAAACTCAAGAAAGTAAAAGTTATTTAAAGAAATTCATAGACGCCATTACGCAAAATCTTTATAAAAGTTTAGAAAAATAGTTAGATTATTACAAGAAAATGTTAATTGTTAATGACAACATGAATATAGTCACACTATCCTTCATCTTATCCTTTAATTAGAATATGTATATATTGAATGAGAAAGAATTTAAAATAAGTATCACTTTTTTTTTAAAAGAAGATAATTTCAGGATGTATATTGTGCAGGATATTTATTCCGATCACAACACCACTATGATTTTTCTATTCTGATCAGAAACAGAGAGAGTAAGGATGGGTGGCAGAACTAGAAACATGGAGAAAATGTTGTCATCTACATTATTTTAAGATAGATTATGTCAAACTAGAGTATTTTTTGTGTTCTCTTCAGACAAGATATCCTAACTCTATAAGCTGACTAACGTTTTCTGTTCAGTTACAACAAGCGCATACCGGCACAATAATTGTGTACTTTACAATAGTGTATCGTATACCATTTTAATATGAATATTAATTGAGAAAGGTAGTTGAATGGGCAACATATATTATTAAAATATTAGAATTTTTGTTGAAATATTCTTGCAATGCGAAGATTTCTCACTTTCCTTAGAAACGTTATTAAAATTTCCATGTAAGCAGTTGTCTAATTTCCCTGACCTTTCCTAGGAAAGTGATTCAAAATTATTATCAGTGTATCTTGTAGAACACTCTCTATAACCTCAACCCTAATGAGTGGCGCGAGGTAACTTCTCAATAGCCCAGAACCATGATGGCTGGAGAGAGCGGGACTCAAACCTGCGCCACCTGTTTCTAACTAACCAAGCCTTTTTCATTATATATTTAAACATAGATCATTCACACATAGCACGCCAACTTGCAACAAGGCTCTCAGTCACTTTCTTTGAGCTTGTCAATCTTGATGTTGAATTGAACTTAATAAACAGGTATGAAAGAATTGGTTGTAATAACTAATACAATTCAAGTTTGTTCAAACAATCAGTAATGCGAGGAAGCTACATTAGCAGCACAGCATATCGGATCAATATCGGCCCAATACTAGGCTAACCTTGATTGATATTAGGCGCATTCAACGGACTAAGGTAGCACTAAACGCTGAGAGAGCACTTGAATCTTATTGGTTTGCTTATAGGTAGCAACCAATACTATTAAAATGCTCTCTCGGCGCTTAGTGCTACCTTAGTCCGTTGAATGCACCCATTAGCTGTTACTGGCCCAGTAATGAGCTGATATTGGCCCGGTATTCTGTGTTGCTAGGATATAGTCAAACTTGTTATTTATTTGAAATTTGTTTCCATTGCACTTTCCCTGTCGTCTCAGTGCTATGAAGTTCCATCACGTTCTAGGACCGTTTCGCCGTGGGCAAATCTTTGCTACAAGCGTCTCTTGTGATCTGTTTAACTAAGTATAAATAGCGCTCTATGGTCTGTGCTCTATTGACTACAGCATCTGATTGATGTTGTCGGTGGTTCTCTAATCGATTTCCACCCAGGGCAACACTTTTTAAAATATATTTTGTTTGTCTTTTTTGTAATGTGAAGGCTATGTTAACTTCGATTCTTGTAAACTAGACTGCTTCATTCAACCTTGTTTAGACATTCTTGGCTTAATATGATAAGTTTGCACTAAGTTATCTCACTTGAGAAAATATGCTTGATTTGCTTTTGAGTCAGGCTATGTGGTTAGTTTACATGGGGGAAGCTTACGGTGAAACATTACGTGTTTATTGTCACACTGCATCTACTATTTGGTCGAAAGTAATTGGATTTGATTTTATTTTTTATTCTTGTAGGCCCGACTGTAGCACAGGCTGGTTTTGCACAATGGGCAAAGGGAGAACCAAGTAATTACCATTATCCTGTGAACGGCCAGATGTTGGATGAAGACTGCGGGTGCATTAATCGAGATGGTCTCCTTAATGACATGCTTTGCACAATTAAACTTGGTTATATTTGCGAAAAAGGTGACGAAATTATACCAACAACAACAACACCAGCAGCAACAACAACAGCACCGCCGCCACCACCAACAGGAACAACAACAGCGCCAACACCACCACCAACAGGAACAACAGCAGGAGTATCAACAACAACAACAAAAACAAAAGCAACAACAACAACAAGAGCAACAACAACACCATCAATACCCCATGCAACACCTGAGCCATAATTGAAAACAAATTCAAACTTCGAAAAAGAACAATACTTCTGTTTAGAATTTTGCAAGAAAAATAGGATTGTTATATTCCGCTAGATCCAGAATTTAATACAAATAGAAAGATAATTGTTTTTGATTAAAAAAGTAATTTAACTTATAAAGATATCAAAGGAAAGCACTAATTATTCCACTATAATAAGTGGCTCAACAACTCTAGCCCGTTTTCGATCTAGAGCCAAACAACATCAACTTGATAAACAGTTTTAATTTGTATTGTTTGTAAATAAAAGCGCTTAAAATTAATGTATTTTCATGACCAATTAGCCTTCTTTCGAACGTACACTTCTTTCAATTTAATCATTGAAATTCTACAAACAGTTTCCTTCAGATACATGGGTACTTACAAGGGAAGTATTTGGGTTCGAACAAGATTTTTTTATAAGACTTCGTGTATGTATTCGTACCCCGATGCTAATAATGCCTGCAAAGTAATTCGACCGTGTAAGGCTGAGTTTGTCCGCTAGAGAGCGTTAATGTTTGGAGCAAGGGGGAGACAGTTGGGGTAGCCGCTGCAACGGCTCCCATAGTTTCGATTCGAACAGGCATTTATTACTCAAAATATATGCATAGACATACCTGACAGTGTTAACAAAGACTACAAAGCCAGATTACCGTGTAACAAATAGTTTGGTAGATATAGGCCAGTAGTTATCTTCACAACTGCACGTGAGGCTTTTCTACAAAGTGAGTAAAGCACAAGGGAGAATCAAAATAGGTACACACAGCAACCTTCAAAATCACACTCCATAGAGACGGTGTCAAATGCAACTTTATTTTACACTCTTTGAAGTTGCTGACAGTTACGGATAGGGACGTACGTAGAGAGGGGGCTGGACTACACCCCCGAAATTCATTTTTTGTAAGATTAGTATCATTTATACTGGCCTATATCTGCCAAATTATTTGTTACCGGCATTGCGGCTTTGCTGTCTTTGTCAGCACTGTCAGGCATGTTCATGTAGATATTTTAAATAATAAATACTTGTTCAAACCGAAACTGCGGGAGCCATTGCAACGGTTGTCTCCCCCTTGCTCCAAACATTAACGTTCTCTAGCGGACAAACGAAGTTTTACACGGTCGAATTACTTTGCAGGTATTATCAGCATCGGGGTACGAATATATATACGAAGTCTTATCAAAAATTCATGTTCGAACCCAAGTACTTCCCTTGGTAGGGTTAATTGGGCACAGTGTCAAATGCCACTTTATTTTACACTCTTGAAGTTGCTGACAGTTACGGACAGGGACGTACGTGGATTCTATATCGAACCTTTTTCTTTTCAAGTGAATTGTAACGCATATAATTTATTTCAAAGCACTTTCTCTTTATATGCCAATTTCTCAGATTAATTCTTAAGAATTTACGTACCTTAAACTTACTATTTTTAATCTATGTTTTGAATATGTTTTCCTTGATCTCCTGCCTTAGTACCTGTTGAATGGATATCAAATCTTCTTTGGTTAGTTGAAGACTTGGGTTGACTATCCTGACGATAAAGCACCCAACATAGTACTCAGAATAAGGCATTCTGTATTTTCAATTAAAGAAATTTTGAAGAAAATCATATACAAATAGCGAAGAAAAGCAATTATTGCCTAGAATTATTTCCATGACTAACAATCCCATTAAACATATTCTACAGATTCGGTCAAAAGCGCTCAACCAACTGAAATCGATTTCCAGGATAAAATACAAAATTCCGAATCTTCCAAATTTATGTTTATTTAAAACGCGTATGGCAATGCACTGTAATAATAATTGAAACACTTCAATTGCTATTCTACTAAACAGTTACTTTGTACAGTTATTTTAAACTGAATGTCTCGAAGATTAGGGATCAACTAACCAATTTATGACACGAATAATAGTTAATACTATAATTTTCATAACACCAAAGAAGTGACGGTAATGTCAACTTCGCGATAATGTCTTAGAGTGCAAAACTTTATTCTTGTAAATAAATACAATCTTTCATTTTCTAGAAACAAATGAATACAGATAACACCTGTGGCATCAATCGAAACAACGGCAGCAATGAACTAGTCAATGATCGTTTCATCTGGAGAAGCAAACAAGTGCTGGAGTTTATATTCACGTAACTGTTAATTGAATAACATGAAGCGCAAGAAATGCTAATTGGCAATTCATAAATCATTCATTTACATTTTTATTGTCCAAAATATAACCTATATTTTTGAAAGGTACAATGTTGTAATATAGTAACAGTGATAGGTATAAGTTTTGTAATAAAAGTACTGATGTATTCACGGGAGTGATTTTTTATTTCTTACTATTTTATTTCTGAATTGAGTACAATTCTCTGCATGCTTCCAAGTTTAATTTTAAGGATTTACTTCATAAATTCTTCTTCTCGACTTGAATTGAAGAAAAGAAGCCATTTGCAAACTGTACGAAGAAAGTCAGTCTTCTTATACTTTTCACTAACAAATGTGACCAAGGCCCCGTCATCTATGAACACTAATACAACTACAAGGTTACATGAATGAACTTATATTCTCATTTATGTTGTAAGTTTAACCACGAATGAAAGACTTAATTTAAAAAGAGTGGCGCGAATTAAGTACCAATACGAGAAACAAAGATTTCAGGACAAAAAATCGATTTCTTAGAAGCCTGAGGAAGTGTTCAGATACCTACTGACCGTGAGTCCAATTCATATATTTATAACCTAATGTTTAAAATATACAAGGTTTGTTCCAAACCAACTCGACGTCTGAGGATTATATTCTAGTATCTTCTACTAAATTCCTATTTGAATTGACTTGATTTGTATTTATGGCCTTTGGGCATCTAAGGCTCAGGTCGGGGTATGGGGAAGTGAAAGGAATCGGGAAGGAGTCGGGCCTATGTTGAAGGTGAGATACCGGCATTTTCCTGGTGTGACTGAGGAAAACCCCTGGAAAAACCTCAGTCAGGATGGTCGGCCGGTGGGATCGAACCACGACCTCCCGAATGCTACGCCAGAACTGTACCACTGAGCTACGGCGGCTGAGTAAATACCTATTTGAGATACGACAATATAATCCTCAGCCGTCGAACTGTTAGTGGCTCTGGTATTTTCACAAAACGCGACGAGGCGAACTAGTAACAGTGTAGACATGTAGCGCCACCTGTTTTGGAACCATGGCACACCAAGAATGTTTCGAATCACAAGTCTACACTCAGCAGCGGTGCGAAAAACGTGTATTGATTATTACATTACAAGTAGGAGTGTGGAAATAAAAACGTAGCAGCGTTCTGTAATTAGACATTGTGTTTGACACGGTTTATAGGCCCAGATGACTTTGCAGAAGGTGAAGGATCTCAAGAATCCCCTTTCTTACTTGATTATTCATTTTCTGTTATCAGCATGTGAGGCATCCACGTTGAGCAGACACTACTTGTGCAAGTGATTGGTTAGAATGCGATAGATACAAATGTCTATCTATCACCACGAATATTTGCCAACAAGGTGTTTGTATTTCTATTTCTTAATCATCCATTTAAGTACATTTTTATTGTACATTGGATTTGTACATCCCCAGAATACAATTCCATATTTAATATGTGAATATACTAACACATAATATATGGTTCGTAATGACTGCGTAGGGACGATTTTACAGATTCTTTGGAACATAAACATGATTGTGCTTAATTTTTTTAAGTAATTCACAAACATGTTATTTTCAATGTCAGTTCGGAATCAATTCATATCCCCTAAAATTTTGTGTCATCAATATTTTCTATTTCATCGTCATTTATATTTTAGTTTTGAAATGAAGTGCATTCGTGCGCAGCTTCGGATTAAAATTAATTAACACTGATTTAGATTCATTTATGCATAACTTACTTTGTTCCACCCATGTTAATAACTTAGAAATCAATTCAATAAACACATCTTGTAAACATTTGGAATCAGATTTTATAATTATGTTGGTGTCATCGGCAAACATTACAATTTTTTTAGGTGCTAAAAACATCGGAAGAGTATAGGACCTAAAATGGAGCCTCTAGGAACTCCTTTGTCAATTATTGCTTTCTCCGAGTACACTTGATTAATTTCAACAGATTGTTTCCTATTTTGAAGATACGCCTTAAACTATGAAAGAGCTATTCCTGTGATAACATACAAGCATAATTTATCAAGCAGAATTTTATGATCAACCAAATCAGAAGAATTTTTGGGGTCTAGAAATAGCCAATATATTCGCATTTTGTTTTCTTTGGCGGTATACACCTGCTGAAGAAATGAGCCAATGTCCTGGTTTATGTTTTTATTTTTCCTAAAATCGAACTAGGAATTGTGTATTGCACTTGTATGGTCCAGAAACGAAATTATTCTATCGTACACAAAATTTTCCAATACTTTAGCGAAGACTGACATAATTGAAATAGGACGGTAATTGTTTGGGTCTGTTTTATTTCCTTTTTTCTGAAGTGACCGTACCTTTGCAAGTTTTAGTTCCTCTGGAAATTAACCAATGCTTAGTGACAGGTTGAATATATCGGCTAGTGGCCCAGATATGTACATATAGGAAAGTTTAGTTATTTAGTTAAAAATTTCGTCTGGTCCTGAATACATTTTGTTCTTCATTGATTTCAATATAACTTCTATTTCTTCTTTCGTTGTTGGACTAAAAAAAGTGTGTGCGTGGGGGGGGGGGATTTATTGTTATGTATTAAATGTGCAGTAGGTGTGTGTGTGTGTGTATGTGTGTATGATTCTGGCAGTTTTAAGTAATCCCGCATTACTTATGAAGTAGCCATTAGGACTATTTACTATTATTCTCCTGTCACAGATTACTGTGCCATACATTTCTGTCATCGTTCCGGCAATGTGTGGATGCCAGACCAAAAAACTGTGCCTCTTGTGCTGAAAACCAGTCATCAAGCCATTTTCGTACATTTTCGTGAGATATAAAGCACTAGTCAGCAAGTGCGTGTCACATGGATGCAAATAAGTGAAAATCGGAAGGCGCCAAGTCTGGTGAGTAAGCCGCATGCAGATGGATTTCCCAGCCAAACGTCGAAATCGTTTCCTTGACCTGTTTTGCTGTGTGGGAGGGTGCATTATCGTGAAGCACACACAATCACTTTATGTTGTCTTTGGTCATATTCTGGTCATTTTTCAAGCAAAGCTTGATGCAAATTGATCATTTGATGTCGGTAACATTGGGTATTAATGATTTCGCCAGGTTTCAGCAGTTCATAATAGATCACTCCCTTCTGATCTCACCAAACACAAGGCATTGTCTTCCGTCCATAGCAATTTGGTCTTGCAGTCGATGTCGCCGGTTCTTCTGGAGTTATCCATGATCTTTTACGCTTAGGATTCTCGAAATAGATCCACTTTTCGTCACCAGTCACAATTTGATGGAGAAATGACTTCCTTTTGTACCTGACGAGCAGAATTTCGCAAGTGGTTTTTCGGTTTCCCTGCTGTCTTTCAGTCAATGCATGTGGAATCCATTTTCCCACCTTCTGAATTTTGCCCATGAATTTTAAACGTATGGAAACTGCTTCTCGTGTCACATTTAATCGATCCGCGAGTTGTTGTTGCGTTTGAGCATCATCCTCATCCAACAAAGCTTGCAATTCGTTCCCTGCAAACTTTTTCGGTGGTCTTTCACGTTCTTTGTTTCTCACGTCAAAATCACCACTTTTGAATTTGGTAATACACGCATAGCTCTGTGACTTACCAAGAGCATAATCACCGTAAGCTTCGACAAGCATACGATGCGATTCTGCAGCAGTTTTCTTCAAATGGTAACAAAAAATCAATTCTATCATCATATCGTACTTTGTAGGTACAAATTGCGCCATGTTCAACGCTATTAAACACTACACTATGACATGAAACTTGTCGGGTTGTGAGTTGCAAATCGTTATCAGCAGTCAAAACAAGCAAGTGGCGCCAAGGACGCAGTTTTACAGTAACCACAGTGACAGATAACGCCGTCTACGCACAAATTCCGGTTTCATATTTACACACCTGGTATAAGTAATATATTTATTGGATCAGTATATATGAGTACGACGATTTATTAACTGGTTTATCACCTGCCAGACTGTTTTACTTTTGTTGGTAGACTTCTGAATTCTACGAGAAATAGCTCGTTTCTTTGCTGCAGCTATGACTTTCTTAAGAACGTAGGGATATTTCTTGTATAGAGCTTTCGAAAAGAATTGCTACCAACCCTAATCTTTCTATAAAGCAGATTTTTGTTTCTTGATGAAGTCGTTATACCCTGTGAAATCCACTCATTATTGAATTTTGGAAATGATTGTTTCTATTTTTATTTTCCTTTTGGGAAAAGCTACGTTAAAGTTATCATGATCATCATCATATTCAGCCGTTTTCCCTCCACTGCTGACCCTTTTTTCCCCACATATCTCGGTTTGCTGCTATCATGATCCATGTAGCTCCTGAAAATCGCTTGATTTCATCTACCCATCTGACATTTGGACGTCGTCTCGGGCGTTTCCTCTAGGAATCCAATGTAGTACATTTGTCGTCCATCTTCCATCTGTTCGTCTAGCTATGTGGCCGGCCCATCTCCACTTCATCTTCTTCGCAGTCTTGATTACATCCTGTACCTTTGTTTGTGCGTGAATCCATTCCTTAGTCTCCCTCTCCCTCCTGGTTATTCCTAGCATGCATCTCTCCATTGGTTTCTGTGTGACTCTCAATCTTTGAGTCGTTTGCGCATTTAATGTCCAAGTTTCACAGCCGTACATCATCCCAGGTAAGACACATTGATTATACATTTTACGCTTCAGACACATTGGTAATAAAGTGTAGTCTTCCAAACGCCATTTTACATCTATTAATTTCGTCAGTCAACTTGGCATTTGATGTTTTTAGCTGGCCTAGGTAAACATACTCATCAACTATGCCTATTGTCTCTCCGTTAATCTTTACTTCCTTCTTTGCAGCATGTTGGTTGTACACTTCGCATAAAAAAAATTGCGACAGCCAACGCCGTGCCGCTAGGCAACCCCAATGGCACCTTCTTATCCCATAATCGTGTCTGGTAAACAGACCCCCTCTTTCTCTTTCCTTCGTCTCGCCCATACTAAAATCAGCAAACATCAAGAGCACGTTTTTGTTTTTTCAAAATAGACATATATTAGTATCGATAAAATGAAAGAATAAAACCGAGACGAATCAATATACATAAGTTGATGCAGGGAGAAATTTAAACACACAGTGAAACATTGAAACCGATGAACGTCTGTTAGACAGATGCAGAGATATGAGAGAGAGAGAGAGAAGAAGAAGAAGAAGAAGAGGAAGTAAAGATAAAAATATGGAATTTGAACGTAGTAAAAAGATTAAGTTCACTTCCCACACAATAGAGTTCGCTTCCCACAAATCTAACAGCAAGATGTAGAAGTGACTTTTGGACTTTATATTTGTTCATCGCTCTTTGAATATATAAAGGGTTCTTCAAACATTCATTAAGTCACTGTCAAAATGGAAACCAAACTTAGTGGTCAGATTAAATACGCATGATTTCCAGTGAAATTCCAGAGTTTTGAGACACATTTAGGATAATGTCAAAAGAGTAACACAAATGCTTTTTTTGCGCGGGGTTCGGTTGCAAATTTGGTGAAGCTTATTAAATATACTGGTTCGGAAAATTTTGTAATCAGGAATTCCTCCAGGATTTTTTGATTGGGGTGTGTAAAGTCAAAATTGGGAGGGTGGACTAGAGTTTTGCACGGTTTCTATCAAAACGTTCGGGGTAGTCTCCAGAATCGACAGCCCCACAGGGACCGGGGTCTGGCGGAATCACTGATTGTAACAAACCCAGTAGATACCATAGGCCATACCTTCTATTCCAGACTACGAATGCAAAGTGAACATAAAAAGAAAATGAATGAATGATAATTTTTCTGCTAAATTTCTATCAGAAAGATCCAAGATTATAATTCCAAACTGTATCAAAATGAAAAGTTACAAATGTTCAAAAGCAAAATTAGCATGTTCCTTATAGGCATAGTAAACTTTACATGTTCCACATTGCAAACGTGGAAAGAAGAAACACATGTAATAATATGTTGGCAAATTAGAGCATGGAAACGAATTTCGTGCCAAACGAATATAAAAATAATTCTTCTCTTGAAACTGCTAAAAAAAAAGGGGGGGCATTTGCTACTCATGTCTTAAAATTTGTCAGTTCTGGACATGCCACTATGTATTCCACCTATTGCGAATATAACATTCTAATAATTACAACATTAATGAACTAGTGTTTATAACAATTCGCACAGATGGAATAAACACGGCAGAGCTGGAAAGGTTACCGACTGATTCGATGTAGATTTGATGAACCGGAAGATGAAGGAGAGATTTTAATTATTTAATTCCGTTTGAACAGTGTTTATTTCAGGGGTGACTAGGATCGGAATGTTACCCCGAGAACACGAAAAATACGACGTCAAAATTCCCAGTTAAATAGAATTTCCAGACCGGGTCACTCATGTTTGGGTCAGTCCCTATCACCGGGTCATCGAAAGTGGCTCGGATTTGGCTGTGGAATATGCACAAACAGAGAGAGTGTGTGTAAATTAAGAGAAGAAATAAACATAAATAGAGAGAGGGAGAGGTAAAAGAAAAGAAAGAAGCAGTGAAGACACGATAACAGTACATCAAGAAAGAGAGGAAGAGAGAGATAAATGAGAAATATATTATCATTATGCTAAACAGCACCCACACCTGTTTACTCGGATTCTGACCAGTGATACTTCGTTAAGTTCTCCACAGTCCCGAGATGAATCTTTGTTTGAATACTTCAGTGTATGCGAAAAATAAACTGACTTGTGGGGAATCGAACTGAGGTTTTCAAATTAGAAGTCCAGCACGATAGCGATACTCCACAGGCGCCTGTATCCAGATCGTGCTCAACAAATGCTATAGTGTTTGTTTCTACGAATAATAGCATGAAAAAGGATACTTCATATTAATGTCGTGTTCTTAACTGTCCCCCCTGGAACTTAATTTGGACTTTTCCAACCAACATTCGTAAATTGTCTTCCTCTCTATAATGACTCATGTGTTCCATTCCACAGTCGGAAATATTATCCATTTTGTATGAGAAGTGATGGTTAGATTCTTCAAGACCGCTTTTTAAAAAAAAGACTTGGTTTGAACAGGATTCGAACCTATGTTGGTTTGCTTTAATACTTCAAACACCGGCACTTTTCCTCTACTTCATCTTGCCAACGAAAGACAGAACTCATGAATTATGAAGTTCAAATGGGAGGAAAATGTAACATTGAGTATATGTGATATATTTTGTCTGTACGTATTCTTTAGTAAATCAACACATTTGTATGCATGTCCTTTTTGTCATGTCGAATTATGAAATGAATATATTATGTGAGTTTTAAGAACAAATCCAGTCTAGGGTAAGTATTATGACATTAAGTTACGATAATTTATTGTCTTTTATTTTAACGTAAACCAGCCTGAACGAAACTAACATCATAAAAAGAAATGTCACTAGCAAATGGTGAAGTTAAAACTGCAATTAAAAGTTCTAATACACTTCCTGCAATATGACAAGTTGAACGTAACACAAATTAAAACTTTTGACAGGTTTTATTTAAGTATCATAAGTCGTCACTTGCAGGCGATTCGAACCTACAACCATAAGGTTTCCTACTTCAGCAAGTGCCTCAGGATTGAATTTTTTTCGGCATCATATGTCTATATTACTCGAAAGTGTAGGTTTTTGTAAATTTCCGAACGGAATAGCTTGCTGACTGAAGTCGCTTAGCATCAAAATTATCTCCACATTTTCAACTTCTGTGGAATAAGAAAAGAATAATGTTAGCGGTGTAGAACTTGGCTACCCTCGTCGCCATCATAGCCGAAGTCTTTCAGGCCATTGGTTATTTTACACTCAGTCAATTATAATCTGAGCGCACTCTTTAGCAGCACTTAGAAAGTTTAAGTTCAGAAATTGAACTATGCGGCAACCTTACAACAACATGAGTGACCACTGCGCGGGTTTTAATACAATGAGTGTATTAGTGCTGTTTTCGAGTACGTACTAATCTTTGTGAAGAAAATAATGTTTATCTAGTCGTGATGTAGCGAAAAATATGTGAATAAAAGTAATTAGAACTTTTCTCTTGTTCTTATTTCATAAAATAAATTATAATACAGCGATGTTGCTATGTCTGTAATAATTAACGATGAAGTTTTGCTTATTCCCACTTACGTTAAATACGGTTTTCGAACTTTTAACAAATTATATAACATGGTTTTCATATGTAAAAAACCGAACAAAATAGTAGTCAATAGAAGATTAACTCATAAATGCACGAAACACTGTAACTGAAAAAAAAATCAGTATTATATAACTTTTACTTCGCTTTTATTTCCGTAAGAGTTGAGCTTAAATGCTGTTTGCCTGATGTCTTCGTGGCCGTGCGGGCTGCGTCGCGTTATTGTTTTCCCTTTTCGTCCATAAAGCTGGCGACGCGAGTTCGAATCCCGAAGCTTGCTCTTCTTTTCTCACAAAGCTAAGTCATCTACGTTCGTATTGCATGGACGTAATAGTTCGGTTCCTGTCATTATGCAAAGAAATCTGACAACGATTACTATTCTTAAATAAGGGTTAACCATTTCAAGGTTTTGTCTAATAATATTGACAGGTTTATTAGTCATATCAAAATGTTTAGAAAGGAGAAGTTTAATCGAGGCCATATTCGCTGACGTCAAACTTGCTTTACTGACTCTCTGTCTGCTTTACTGTAATTTAATCACTTGCATGAATCCTTAAAATGCAGAAGGCTAACCAAATGACAAGCGTCTGCCAATTTTAAACACCAAATTAGAAACGGCAAGATAAATCGAGATCACTGAACCGAAATTTGAAGTCAGTTTCTCTGTACTTTCTTCGTTTAGGCGCTAGCCTACATTTCAGATGAAGGAATCAAAATTAAGAGGTCCAATATTTTAAGGTAGCTAACAGACAGAACATAGCAAGTAAACAGGAGAAATTAACGGAGCTTTCTTGTTCTTGCTCGATCTAAATCCACATTGTTCTCACCTAACGAATATCACTGGTTTCTTGATTTTGGTAAATTATACTATTTTAGAATTGCATTTCTTGAAGTAAACTTATATCAGGCCACATTGCATGCACAAAGTATCACTTTCTGATAGTATAATAATGGTTCCAAAATACGAGCTGTATTCTCCCTACTTTCTAAGGTAAGTTTTACAAATGAGGTTGGTGTATATTATTCTCCCAAATGCATCTAATCAAGTGAATAAAATGTTTTACGATTTTGAAAGAAAATTATATTGGTGTAGGTCAGGGTTTCTCAACGTGGAGGTAGCGACCCCCAGAGTGGTCATGAGTTGTGTGTAAGGGGGTCGTAAGCGAAGGTGAAACAATTAATTTAGCTAGGGGTTGTAGATTAAAACTAATAAATTTCGAAGACGATATTATATTTTGCTTATTGTTTTTATAATTAGGGTCTACTAAAATAATGTAATTTGTTGAATAGTTCTGAATAATGTAATTAGGATGTTTATTATCAAATACAGCATATCAACGGTCATGTGTTGAAATGTCATGTTTTTAGTTGCAGTATGAAAAAGGGTTGAGAAACGCTGGCGTAGGTGGAAAGCGAACCTATGATTCTCAGTGTGAAAAGTGCACATAAATAATCAAGCTAATAACCACGCCAGCAATTTGTTGTGATCCAACAAATCAGCTTATTCTTATTGCTTGTTTGCTTACACACTCATTTCGCGTACTTGTGGTTTCCCTCTTTTTCTGAATATGATTGTATTCAGATATTGTATCGATGAGGATGAGGACTATCCCAGAGGGAAAAGTTGGTCTACTGCTCCAACACTGACCGGACATGTTGGGAGAGGAGAGCCGAAGCTCACAACTGTGATCGCCACTGTCTTTTATTCACAACAACTCCCCAATTGTATCCTATTACGATTGATTCAAACATTTACATAGTTAAAATTAACACAAAAAATTGACATTTTCTTACAAAGTAGTTCTGTAAACATTTCATGTAACTGACAGCGGAGGTTGAAAATTAGGAATAAAAATGTCGTGTGTGTATTGTGAAGTGTATCTTTTCGCCTCCTAATATTATAACCACAGCACGGGATTTTCGAAACAACGAATATTTCAATATAGGTTCTGACTCCTACATTCAATGTCCAAGAAGATGATATAGTCACGAAAGAAAAGTATTACGGGAACAAGCATCTAGTTTTTTTTAAAAAAAAAAGCTCATAGATAGACACTTGTAGCTAGAACCTGTCTCTTGCAGTCCCTTAAACATATCACGGCTTAGGCATAGGTGAGTGTCTGACCCATAAATATAAGGTAAATGCACAAAACAAAAAAGACACTAAATATTATGTTCCCGAAATTCTTTTTTTTTTACTCCGAGGGAAATTGTCTTTTACATATGCGAGGGACTTTCGACCCCACAGCACATGTTTGGCCATTAAATTAAAGTTAAGTAACTGAATAAATAATTTCAGACAGTACGCAATAAATATAGGTCCTACACAATAGAAAGGGAGATATATTCTCACTATATACCAGCATTATTCATGCCTGGATATTTTCAATAAATTATACATTTTATGTCAATGTCCGGATTCCGACGATTTCAGGATTATTGTTAACTTTCCAATTATATTTTAACTTTCTACTATATTTTTATCCTTATAGCATTAAAAAACAAGATTTTGCAGTGTAACGTGCTTCTTTCTCTAATATTCAAGGTTATTTTTATTCTATGGGAATATATTAGAAATATTCCGTGTATTTTTTCACGATACCAAGTATTCTAATCCTGTGACAAATTCTTGCATATTTCTAATTACCCAGGAATACTCCCGGAATATTAAAAAATAAAATGTAACAATCCTGGAATATCCTTCTTGCAAGGGAGTCATTTTAAACACATGCATAGAATGAGAAACGAAGTAGTTTAAAAACACGTAAATATTCGTATCATAGAACTTTTGACTTTTGCTCTGGGAAATACATTTTCAGAGAAAAACAAAGCAGAGTTTACTTCCATAATATTCAATATTGTTTCACAGGGAATATAAAACTGTCAATTATCGGACGTTTTACTGCAATAATAATAATACTTATTCCTATAAGCGTGACTTTGAACTTCAACGACGCATAGAAACTGCATTAGCTGTTACTGTTTATTTAATTTTTCCTGAACTTTTGTTATTTAGATATTAGTGGGCACTAATTTGTCTATAAGTGATTGAATTAAGAACTTCTAGCGTGAATTTTGGTTTAAAGAACTTACAGAACGAAGTTGGCTATTTCCAAACATGAACTTAGAAATTCATGGCTTCAATATTTAGTTGGCAAAATGGAGTAGAGGAAAAGTGCCGGAATTTGATGTACTAAAGCAAACCAACATAGGTTCGAATCCTGTTCAAGCCAAGTCTTTTTTACAAAGCGGTCTTGAAGAATCTAACCATCACTTCTCATACAAAACGGATAATATTTCCGATTGTGGAATGAAGCACGAGTCATTATAGAGAGGAAGACGATGTACGAATGTTGGTTGGAAAAGTCCAAATTAAGTCTCAGGGGGGGCAGTTAAGAGCACGACATTGATATGAAGTATGCATTTTCATGTTATTATTCGTAGAAACAAACACTATAGCATTTGTTAAGCATGTCTTGGGTAAAGTCGTCTGTGGAGTATCGATATCGTGCTGGACTTCTAATTTGAAAACCTGTGTACGATTCCCCATCAGTCAAGTTTCTTTTTCACATACACTGAAGTATTCAAACAAGGATTCATCTCGGGATTGTGGAGAACTTAACGAAGTATCACTGGTCAGAATCCGAGTAAACAGGTGTGGGTGCTGTTTAGCAAAATGATAATATATTTTTCATTGATCTTTCTCTCTTCCTCTCTTTCTTGATGTATTGTTATCGTGTCTTCGCTGCTTCTCTCTTTTCTTTTACTTCTCTCTCTCTCTTCATGTTTATTTCTCCTCTTAATTTACACCCCCCCTCTCTGTTTGTGCTTATTCCCCAGCCAAATTCGGGTCACTTTCGATGAATCGGTGATAGGGACTGACCCAGACATGAGTGACCCGATAACCCGATTGACCCGGTCTGGAAAATCTATTTAACTGGAAATTTTGACGTCGTATTTTTCGTGTTCTCGGGATAACATCTCCGATTCTGGGCACCCCTGAAATAAACACTGTTCAAACGCAATGAAACAATTAAAATATATCCTTCATCTTCCAGGTTATCAAATCACACATCGAATCACCGCGTCAGAATTCGTTCGAATCTTAAACCTGATGACAGTCCAAAACCTGACCAGCATCCCCCGACACTCGGGGCCCGTTTCAGCTCTGCCGGGTTTATTCCATCTGTGCGAATTCTTATGAACACTATTTCATTAATGTTGTAATTATTAAAGCGTTATATTCACAATAGGTGGAATCTAGAGTAGCATGTTCGGAACAGATACATATTAAGATATGAGTAGAAAATAGCCCCCTTTTTTAGCTATTTCAAGAGAAGAATTATTTTTATATTCGTTTGGCAAAAAATTCGTTTCCATCCAATAATTAAATTTATCAACATTATATTCAATGTGTTCTTTTTTTCACTTTTAAAATGTGCAACATGTAATGTCTGTTATGCCTATAGGAACATGCGAGTATTGATTTTGAACATTTGGAACTTTTCATTTTGATACAGTTTGGAATTATAATCTTGCCGCTTTCTGATAGAAATTAAGCAGAAAAATTATTATCCATTCATGTTCTTTGTATGCTCAATTTACATTACTAGTCTGGAATTTAAGATATTTACCACGGTATCTACATGGTTTGTTACAATCAGTGATTCCGCCAGACCCCGGCAACTGGGAGGGGGGTCAGCTCCAAATCCTTGAGAATATCCCCAACTTTTACTTTATTTCCACGGTCAAAAGTTGACAGAAACATTGTAAAGCTACCTACACCCTCCCAATTTTGACTTTACACACGCCAATCTGAAAATCCTGGCGGAATTCATGATTATAATGTATTCCGAACCAGTACATTCAAAGAGCCCCACCGAATGTGCAGCCGAACCACACACAAACAAATCATGTGTGTTACACTTTTGACATTATCCTAAATGTGTCTCCACTGAAAATCATGAATATTTAATCTGACTTTGGTCGCAATATTTAAAGGGACTAAATGAATTTTCAAGCGCCCTTTATATATTCGAATAGCCCTGAACACATATAAAATCCAAAAGTCCCTTCTATCTTGCTGTTAGATTTGTGAGCACTGCACTTTATAATGTTAGGTTCTTTTTTACTACATTTAGATTCCATATTTTTATCTGTACTCCATCTTCTTCTTTTCTACCCTACCCCCCTCTCACTCTAATTTCTCTGCCTTTGCCTGAAGGCACACATCGGTTTCAATTTTTCATTGTGTGTTTAAATTTTTCCCTCCGTCAACTTACGTATATTGTTTCGTCTCGCTTTTATTCTTTCATTTTATCGACAGAATTCGATACTAATACATGTCTATTTTGAAAAAAACAAAAAACAACCGAAATAACGTGCTCTTAATGTTTGCTGATTTTACTATGGGTGTGACGAAGGACGAAGAAAGAGGGGTCTGTTTACCAGACACGATTATGGGATAAGAAGGTGTCATTTGGGTTGCCTAGCTGCACGGCGTTCGCTGTCGCAAGTTTTTTGATGCGAAGTGTACATTACTTTCGTTTCACTCAAATTCATTTTAAGTCCTTTTTTCGAACTCTCATTACTCAGTTCTTCCATTCCGGTTTGTAGTTCTTCTGCACCTGAAGCAAACAGGACGATATCATCAGCGAATCGTAGGTGATGAAGATATTCGCCATTAATTTTTATTCCAACTTCATCCCAGTTTAAATTTTGAAACACACTTCCCAGGACCGCAGAAAACAGTTTTGAAGAAATTGAATCTCCTTGCTTTACCCCTTTTCCAACTTTAAATTTTTCACTTTCTTGAGCAGTCTAGTAAATGTTTCACAGTAACTTGATGTATGCACTTTCGATGCCTTGATGTTCAAGTGATTTAAGTACTGCTGCAAAGGAGACTGAATTGAAAGCTTTTTCAAAATCTATGAATCACAAACATAGTGGAAGTTCTTATTCACCTTTCCATCACTTCGTTCAATGTTTGTATGTGGTCCATTGTGCTAAATCCACGACAAAATCCAGCTTGTTCCCTTCCCTGATTAAAATCTAAGTACTGTTCAATACGATAACGTTGGTGAACATTTTGTATAGAACTGACAATAATCTAATTGGTCTGTAATTTGTCGGCGCGTTCTTTGTCCCTTTCCTTGTACAACAAAATAACAACAGCATTGTTCTAACTTGACGGTATTTCTCTCTACATTAGGCACATCGAGAATAATTTAGCAAATTCCTCTTTTATCTTTTCACTTCCCTATTTAAATATCTCTGCTGTGAGTTCATCTTCTCCTGGTGATTTTTCGTTCTTCATCCCTAAAAGTATTTTATCCACTTCTTCTTTCATTTCGTCTGGGACATCTACATTCTATTCTTTTAGTCTTCATTTCCTAGTTCTTCTTCGGAGTAGAACAATTCTCTGTAGAAATTTTGAAATATGTTTATAATTTCCTTCCTTATTTCGTGTTACAGTCCCGTGTGGTCTCTTAACTATAATTATTTACTTTTTCACTATCATGAACTGCTGTTCGGTTTTCTTCAGCCTCTTGTTTTCTTCGATTGTATTTCTTACAAGATCTTTGTTATATCTTCGTACATCCTCTCTTATTTTTTTCATTACGGTTTTATTTAGTTATATGTATTCAATCCTCTTTATGTAATTTTCCTCTACTTTCATTTCCCTTCTTTTCTTCATCAAGAGTTATTTTTTTTCTGAGATTATGCTCTCTTTTTTCCTTTCTAATGCCTGCTTTTTCTTGTCAGTCTCTCTTATAATCTCAGTCAGTATTTTCTTTCTGCTATTGATGTCTTCTTCATCCACTAACTCTTCCAAGGCGCTGAATCTGTTTCTTAGTTCTATCTCGATTGTCTGTTTGTGTTTTCCAAGATTTTGCAGATTTAAAACTGGCGGTTTTCCTCTGATAAACATCTTTCTCTCAAGTCTAGTATTTAGTTTCAGCTTACGGCTCCCCATTCTATGATCACTCGAGACTTTGAAACTGTTCAGAAAAGATACCTTTTGCTTAATTTCCCTGTTTTTCAATAGAACGTAATCTTTCGGTTTTGGTTCCATTTGACCCTTTTCATGTTCACTTCCTCTGGGATGGTTTCTTGAAAAATGTATTGAAAATGAATTTACCTTTGTTACTACCCGTGCTATTCTATCTGAAATTCCTTCAATTTCTGTGATCCGTGTCTTCAGGTCCTTATTAATTATAAAGCCAACGAATGTCGGTTTTCCATTTTCTGTTCCTTTGAAGTAGAACGTGTGCCCCGAGACAGTTCCAACTGTTCTTCATTCTTCCTCCACACTTCTGATAGTCCTATGATGTCCCACTTAATCCTTGTTAGTTCATTCTGTAATTCTTCCAATTTGTTCTCTCATGAAAGTAGGTAATAGTTGAGAGTCGTCACGTTTATGTCCGTTCGAGTTGCCGTGTCAGTGTCCTGGCAGCCTACAGTCCAAACCCGGGCATTTTGACCCTCAAACTTTCTGCAAGACCGACCGCTTCCGTTGCCAGCTGCATTTCGTCCTCCGGGCAATGATGTACACCGAGGCTGTTTCCTTACTTCTACCATCATATGTAAAGAAAGAAGGGGTGCAGACACTTGACTCACCACGCTGTCTACTAATGCGGGTTGTTGAGCAGGCCATCCATGTTCGTTCGCCAAGCATTTGCTTGGGTACTAACAGGTCCCACGACGTGAACGTATGGATTGGACATTAGGCGTCTACTCCAAAAACTTTAGCTAGAGGAATTAAGGAGTCTCACCCTAGTTAGTGTCAGAAGCCTTTTGGGGCGACAGTCCCGGTTTCCCGACCACGTTAAAGTAATATTTGTATATATTTAGGAAGTTGTTGGATTTATTATTTAGATTTGATTCAAAAGTAACATCTTCCTAGTTCTCATTGCTAATAAGATAGAGAAAGTAAGTAGAATTATTTACATTGAACGATCTAATATGTTTGTAAATACCTTAGTCTGCTCCCCAATTGATCCTGAGTTTTTTATATTGACAGAACCGTCATTATGATCAGACAGAGCGGTGCAAGAATTATGTACTGAAATAATCGGTTGGTCTTTGGTTACTATTATTTGGTCAATACATGATTCAAAATGACTAGTGATTCGAGTGGGTGTATTGATTTTGGGAACCAGATTAAAAGAGTTTAGGAGATTGATAAGCTGAAACTTTGCATTATTATCATTTAGAAATTCAACGTTCATGTCACCACAAATAATTAACGAGTTCTTTTCTTTGTGTAAAATAATTAGAAGTGAGTTAAGGTTATCGAAGAAAGTTGTGAAGGGGCTAACTGGAGTTCTGTATATGCATACTATTGTAAATACTGAATTACCTTTCTTATTTTAAATAACCGTATGTTCATTTGTTTTATCTTCAGGGAGGTGGAAGGTATGTGTTTTGTCTTAAATTTTAGCTCTTTATTTACGCATATAAAGGTTCCACCACACCTGCTATCCCAGGTGCGTAAATATGAAACCAGATTTTATGTACAGAAAAGACACAGTGATTGGATGACAATGCTAAGAACTATTTTATTCGAAGTATTTGCCATCGCTAGCGATATATTTCTGCCATCGTTCCGGCAATGTGTGGATGCCAGACCAAAAAAACTGTGCCTCTTGTGCTGAAAACCAGTCATCAAGCCATTTTCGTACATTTTCGTGAGAGGTAAAGCACTAGTCAGCAAGTGCGTGTCACATGGATGCAAATAAGTGAAAATCAGAAGGCGCCAAGTCTGGTGAGTAAGCCGCATGCGGAAGGATTTCCCAGCCAAACGTCGCAATCGTTTCGTTGACCGATTTTGTTGTGTGGGAGGGTGCATTATCGTGAAGCACACACAATCACTTTATGTTGTCTTTGGTCATATTCTGGTCGTTTCTCAAGCAAAGATTGATGCAAATCGATCATTTGTTGTCGGTAACGTTAGGTATTAACGGTTTCGCCAGGTATCAGCAGTTCATAATAGATCACTCCCTTCTGATCCCACAAAACACAAAGCATTGTCTTCCGTTCACAGCGATTTGGTCTTGCAGTCGATGTCACCGGTTCTCCTGGAGTTACCCATGATCTTTTACGCTTAGGATTCTCGAAATAGATCCACTTTTCGTCACCAGTCACAATTCGATGGAGAAATTACTTCTTTTTGTACCTGGCGAGCAGAATTTCGCAAGTGGTTTTTCGGTTTTCCTGCTGTCGTTCAGTCAATGCATGTGGAACCCAGTTTCCCTCCTTCTGAATCTTGCCCATGGCTTTTAAACGTATGGAAACTGCTTCTCGTGTCGCATTTAATTGATCCGCGAGTTGGTGTTGCGTTTGAGCATCATCCTCATCCAACAAAGCTTGCAATTCGTTGTCTGCAAACTTTTTCGGTGGTCTTCCACGTTCTTCGTTTCTCACGTCAAAATCGCCACTTTAAAATTTTATAAACCACGCATAGCTCTGTGACTTACCAAGAGCATGATCACCGTAAGCTTCGACAAGCATGCGATGCGATTCTGCAGCAGTTTTCTTCAGATGGTAACAAAAAATCAGTGCTGTCATCACATCGTAGTTTGTAGGTACAAATTGCGCCATGTTCAACGCTATTAAACACTACACTATGACATGATACTTGTCTGGTTGAGTTACAAATCGTTATCAGCAGTCAAAACAAGCAAGTGGCGCCAAGGACGCAGCTTTACGTTAACCAAAGTGACAGCTAACGCCGTTTATGCACAAATTCCGGTTTCATATTTACATACCTGGTATTTTCTCGTAGATGCATTAGAGATCACGTAGTTTCGCAATACAAAAGCATTAATCTCAGATTCTGAATCACGTATTAAATTCACGTTTTTGTAGTTGTCGTCATACTGAAGCAGTGACTCAAATTGATCTATTTTATATCTGACTTACTGAAAGTGTTGATACAGTTTTTAATTCTAATTTCTTTCCAGTTTCATAAGGAACGCTGAGTTTACAACCAATCTGAGAATTACTCATTTTATGAATAGAATTGTTTACATAAGAATTACTCACAGTAACTTTCCCTTTTGTCGATAGACATCACTTGTTTCTGGAATTTTGTCTCAAAGGCTTTGCTGATCTTGAAGAGGTGAAGGGGAAAGAAGGGATTTGTATTTCTTCTCATTTTGTCTTTACCTTAACATGGGGTGGGCGCACTAGAAGAGGAGGGAGGGAGCCGTTTTTTTCTGCTTCTGTCCTTTGTGGAAAGTGAGCTTAGCACGTAAACCCTGAGACTTTGCTTGCTTTAAAAAATCAAGTATTTCCTTGTCTCGGCTAGGGTGTGGGTGTGGATTTTAACACTTAACAGCTAAAGGTGAATCGTGATGGGCCGAAGTCCAAAGTTATTAGATGGCCCATATAAAAATAAAGTTTACAAAGTTTTTATTTTGATAGATTAAAAAATACTAATGTTAAATATTTCATCAAGAATCTTAAGTTGGTTGACCCTGGCTTCTTTCCCCAATAGTCCGTTCGCGTGAATGCTGGGAGTGTATATTAAAGACCAGAGACACTTTCTTCCTCTTTCAATTTCACGGATATTGAAATATACTACTGCAGTATTGACGGGCTCAAACCTTGAGTTGAAATTGTAACCATCAAAATTATGTTCCATTTTCTGTTAAATATATCTACCAGAGAGTATCAACTGAAATTAATACATTTACCGCTTACCTGTAGCAATTCTGCGGGTCGGCAGTTTGGAATGTTTTGCGAGGGTATTGCTTCTTTTCTAAATCTTTTTCTGAGAGGCAATCCAAGGAGTTCGTGTTGCAAATCACGTTCATAATCTTCGGCCAAAAAATGCTTTGAACAAATATTGGCGTATTTTACGTTGATATTGTCTGCACGCTTGCACCGTACTATCCATTCTCGCTGTATATTTGGATCCTTTGGAAACCAATGATAGATAATGCCAGTTGTTTTCCTCGCATAATTTGGACATCCTGCCACAACACAGTTGTTGTTATTCACCATTGTGAATCTTTAGGAAGTTAACTTATTAATCCGAATATTTGAAATACCTTGCGATGCACACACTTACGAAAGAAACTCCCGCCTTCTTTCTGTTTTTATCCCGCTGGTGACGTCACACCGCAAAGGGCAGCATGGGAATTCTGTTATTCTCCTCCCGCGGATTGGCCTACCTTCTCCAGTGTATACGTAAGTACCTTGGTTCCTTGCGTGTTTTACGTGCACTACGAGTGAAATCTTGTTGTGTTGACATCACCGGATTATTTGCTTTGTACGCCTTTCCTAGTACCTCTTCTTTCTTTTTGAAGTGCGTAAATCTCGCAATAATTGGACGGTTTCGATTGTTATTAGGTCTGTCTAGACTATGAGCTCTTTCAATGGAGAATCCATTCGTTTGTATTTCCATTTCTTCACTGAGAAATTGTCTTGCTAATTCCTCACATCAATCCCGTGTTTCCCCCCACTGTTCCTTTATCTTGTAAAACACTAAATTATTTCTTCTTGATTGACCTTCAAGTTCATCAATTTGTGTCTCACGCGCCGTGATCTTCTTTTTTCTCAGTTGAGCATTTACTTCCTTATACTTCTGTAGTTAATGTTTATCTCTGTAATCGTCGTTGATGGACGGGACGGTCGAAATGTGGGATTAGCGCGGCTGAATCGCGACCTTCGACAAATGTTATAACTTTTATGTCAATGAAACTTTATCCTCTCACTTAAACGTTCTTCGTTATAGGCGTCCGTCATCTCCTGCAAGTCGCCGAGGACGATTAACCACGACGAACACAATTTCAAATTACACAACACGTCTCCGTTTTTATATCCGTATTCACAACATGAAAACCCTGGAGTGTAAAAATCAACACATGTTCTTACCGCTACTGAGTGTAGGCTTGTGAACAGAACACGTAATCGTGGTTCCACAAGAGGTGGCGCTACATGTCTACACTGTTACCAGTTCGCTTAGTCACAATCAGAAACACTAGAATCACTGACAAATCGGTGTACTTAGGGGGGCACCGATTAATGAAAAACCTAAAACGTAATCGAATTGGTCAAAATGGTATCCAAATGTTGTTGTCGAAATAGGAAAAAAATCTGTTTTTCAGGGCACTTTTTCGCCCGGAAGGGATTGAATATTAAAGTTGATGAGAATTGTTAAGAACGATTTCATCGTTGTAATGATAATTGATATGCTTTAGTAATAAAATATGCAGACTGCTGTATAAGCGCTTCACAAACATATAGAAAGGTGACAACGTTTTCCAAAGGGCATGGTTGCATCATGGAATGAAAAATGACATAGTAGAAATGCGGACCAGCCATGTTGCCAAATGAACACCATAAAATAAACTTTCTTACAATTTCTCTGCCTGGTCTTATTTTTCTATAGCTACTTCTCTGTCTCGTCTCGTCTCGTGGGCAATACTAGATATTTCAGGATCTACTTTAGCTATTCACATCTTTCTTTGACACTCTGGCGGTAATATAACATTTCACAAAGCGCGCACGAGCATTATGCACTTGCACACCTGAACTTGCAAATTTGTAATTCCTTCAAATTCAAATAGGAAAGTTGAAATTTCTACTTTAGTTTCTCCCGACACAAGTACCTAACATGTAAAAAAATAATATTTTTTTTTATTTGGTCTCCCACCAAAGATAAGGGTCTGTAATATTCATACCTTTGCGTGCACGAGTATTATTCACCCCCAACTTCCACCAAATTTGTAGCTCCCTTCAAATTCAAATATTAAAGTTCATATTGTTGCTGTAGTATTTCTCGACATGATTATATAACGTATCAAAAAATTAAATTATTGTATTTTTTTCACCAGATATGTTGCGATGCCTCCAATATGCATAAAATACGAAATTTTGGATTTTTAAAAAATCATAAAATATTAAGGATGCATTATATCAACCTTCAACACACTTTGATATGTTAATAGCGCACTTGGACACAATTTTGACCACTTCGATTACGTTTACGTGTTTTAATGCAGAGGACTAAAATTATCAAGCGATTTTAAAGAAAAGAATGGTGTTTATTTATATGTTCTTTGATAATTAGGAAACACTGTTCGCAAACACAAATTCCGTAAACGTCTGCTAACACAAATTTTGACATGCGCCGCAATTCAAAATTGGCTCCCATTAATTAACAGATTTATGTAAAAATAAAATACTTCTCGTTTTGGACTGTTCTTTCGATTTTTCGTTTCGGGGGTGGGGCCTACACAATATTTGGGGGCACGCCCCCCTGTGCTTCCCCGTGACTACACACCTGCACTGACATGTATTGGGACAGGTTTTGTATATTTAAAGATTAAGTTTTGAAATTCTTAATCACAATGCTAAAAAGTGTGTGCTCACACAACAATCACAATGGGTAACGTTCCGATAATTTATTACCGCCATCTTCAGAGACGTCTTTTTTTTTCAATATCTGGAATGGTTTCTTTTATATCTCTTACACAGTTCTTCATTTTCCCCTCTCTTAACCAGGCAATAATCATCTCCCACCATAGAGAATCGTATACAGAGGAGAGATTAAACGGCTGAATCCGGTCAAATTTTGGCTCGGATTACCTATATCGGGATCAGGCCGGGTCATCAAAACTGGTCTGTTTTAGCTCTGATGCAGACAATTAGTCTGTATTTATAAATATCTGTTCATTTCATCATGATTTCGTAAATCTTTCTCTCCTCACCGATAGATGTATCTGAGTTCAATAGTTTATTTTCTTAAAGATCCTGGTAAACTGTTCTCTGATTGGCGCAGCATTTCCTGTTAGGTGAAATACGAGCGTACGAAACAACCATAAGCTTGGATTTATCAGGACGTTTAAATGCCATGCGAACATATTCCCCACCCTTTTATTCTTCACACTGAGACGTTTCTCTTAAACGGAGTATAAAGTGGCTGCAATCTATATGCTCCAAAGTACTTTAATAACAGTTCAAAAGCACGAAAACAAAAGAACAAATCAACAAATTATTAAGGCGTCACACAAGACCCGTAGGAGTCAAAAACAAAAGTTGTCATAAAATTCTGGTAATCAGTTTTTAAAAATAAAATGTGGTAGCATCAACACTAGAATCGGTGATCCTGAAGTATAAGGTGTCAAGTTAGTGCCTGGTTATAACCCTTTAAGAGCAATCGCTACAGAAAAACTGTGGTGAACTTTATTTTTATATGGATCAGTCTAGTACCTTTGGACTTCGGCCCGTTACGATTAGCCCCTTAGCTATTAAAATCCACACCCATGCCCCTGCCGGAACTCGAACTCGGGACCTTCGAGTCGTTGGCCTACTGCCGCAGACATCGTGGTCACCCGGATGGCCAATCGCTGCAGAAATATGTTCTATACTGAGTCGGTGACATTTCCGTAATACATTTTCTAAATCATTCAAGTGTGGTACACCCTTCCAATTCTAACTAGTATTTTTGTTTTGGACGCAAGGCAATAAGCACAGTCATCAGTAAAATTTATTTCATTTTTCTGTACTCACACAACACGGCATTTCTTTATATTTCAAACACTAAGACGAAGTCGCACCGTTTTATCTCATTGTTTCTTACAGTGGATCTTGAGGGAAGTGTAGACTTCTGTTTCTTGACATTAATTCGTTCTTCTCACTATTATTTAATATTTGAAAGGACATGCTCATAACACTTTCAGTTGAACTATTATATACATCAGCAGTTGCCATTCTATTTAAATTTTATGCACGAAACCAATTTACGAACCTAAACAAACACAAGAGCACAAAAACGACACATTTACCTCAAATACAAAAGTATGAACCTAGCTGCTAACCCCTAAAAATAAATTAGCTATAACTAATTTGAGCTTGGTGTCCGCTCAAATTAACCCCACTAACATGTGATTAGCATAAATCTATTGGGTTGGTGTGAATGAAATGTCCGCCCACAGGTGCGTCATGTCCAAAGGCCAAAAAGATGAAAATTACTTTACCTGGTTAATGAAAATAGTCGCCGTTTGCAGTCACACACTTTTGTCATCGTTCAGCCAACGATTGGATTCTGTGGCGAAAGATGTCTGGAGTCTACAATGCGAAGAAGTCCTCGACTGCATGTTACACCACGATCATCTGGGAAGGTCTTCCCAGCCAAGAAGTGGTCAAGATTCCAGAGGAGGTGGTAGCCAGTGGGACATAAATCGGGTATATACGGAGGGTGAGGAGCCATTTCATACAGAAATTCATTTAGACCCTGCGGGGTTAAGAGATCGGGGAAATACGGAGGTGAGGATCTATTCAATACAGAAACTCATTGAGATCCTGCACCGTTCGTTGCGCGATGTGTGGGCGATCATTGCCATACCACGTGAGGAAACCATGTCTTTTGACCATTCTTGGATGTTTGCGGACAAGTTTGGGGTGCATTTCATGGAGTTCAGCACTGTAACGATCTTAAATGATGGTTTCACCTCGCCTGAGAAAGACTAGAAGGATCATTTCCACCATAGACCACAAAACCAGCAACAACACCTTCCGTGGGTAGACAGGTGATTTAGACACAGTCCTGAACGTTGATCACGATCCAGCCATTGTCCTGACCGTTTATGACTGTCATAGCTGATTTATTTTTCATTTGAAGTGACAATCCAATCCAGGAAACCTTCCCTCTTATTCCTTACGCTGAGAGAACAGCACGCCTCCAAACGGCGATTCTTGTTCGCAGGATCAACTCATGTGCCAGCTATGAGTGCAACTTTTTCAACTTACCGATCGCAGGAAGTCATTGACCGACAGTGGTATGGTGTATGCCTAACTCGTCTACAATGCTACAAACACTTTTCAGAGAGTCCGCTTCCACGGTGTTCCTGAGCAGCTCATCCGAACATGTTGGACGGTGCCCACGGGGTTCATTTTGCAATGTTCTGTCACAGGAACGAAATTTGACAAACAAACGTCGAATGTTGGGCTCATTCGCCATTCTTGTCCCAAATGCACCGTTAATGTTATGCAGAATGCCGCAGTTTGAATTCATTTAGAAAAGTCAGTCGTAATTGTGTGTTTTCCAAGGTACACTTTCATACGACCTTGCTGAACAACGCACTACCTTCTGACTATCTGGGTACCCAGCCTGTTGTTTGCTGGACGTATACAGAGTTTGTGACGTTAGACGGGTGACCTCAGTTGATCCCTGTGTTGCGTTGCTGAGGTGCGTTTCCCACCAGGCATCAAAGCGTTTATTTCATTCACATCAACCCAATATTTTCGAAACACGCAGTTCATTTAAATTTTGTGTCCTCAACAGCTTACGTTTTCAGGTAATCTCGTGAATAACTTATACTCTTATTTGATTATTATTATTAATAATAATAATAATAATAATAATAATAATAATAATAATAATAATAAAGTTTATTGCAAAAACAAATGAGAACATCAGATGCATTACAATCGTCAGATATACATTAACAGAAAGAAAAGGTTAAAAGTTAAAAAGTTAGGGTTATACATATTGCATAATAGTCCACTATATATAAACAAAGATTGTTGTATCAGTAGCATAAATATTCTACGTATCAATTTTAATTTCAAAGAATTCATCCACACTATAAATGCAATTATTAATAAGTAATTTCTGTACTTTTCTAAACACCAAAAATTGAAATTATCTTAAAGACACAGGAAGAATATTGTAAAATTTAACTGACATATAATAAAAGGTTTATTGTGTGTTACTATAGTTACATCTAAATAATCCTACGCGGTTTCTATTTCTAGATTGATATGTATGAGTATCCTAATTTCATTGTAAATATGATTGTTTTCCTTGATATAAAACAAACATTGATATATGAAAATAGCTGGAACTGTCATAACTCATTTAACGAATCTTAACTTACAATGTGAGACCATGCGTTCTTGCACACACCTTTTGTATTTTCACCAGGCTTTTAATGAAGGACTGATGACCCCAAAGTAGCGTGCCATAACTTAAATGACTATGAATTTGTGCACAGTAGACAGTTTTGAGTGTATTTAGACTTACACACAATCTTAATCTACGTATTGGATAGACTCCTTTGATAGCTCTGGATTCAACTTTAAGGATAGGATCTTCCCAGTTCAAATGATTATCTATTAAAAATCCCAAGAAACTAACTGAATATTTTTCAAGTTCTACATTAGAATTGTTACTACTGTAAGAAAGCACCAAATCTTTGATCTTATCAGAATTAATACAAAGAAGGTTGGCAGTACACCAGTCTTTAATAATATCTGAGGTGATGTTTACTGTAGATTGAACTAAATTGAATCGTCAGTTTGAAAAAGGAAACAAATCCAAAAAGCTGTTTTGTGGGTAATTAACAAAAACTGTATAATATGTTTATTATTTATTGAAAGGAAACAATATTGCTACTAAATATTCAAAACGATCTTCTGATACTTTCGTACTGCTCAGACAGTTTACAAGTATTGTATTTTTTTCTGTACAATTAAAAAAGTTGGTGGATTTGTTTCCTTCTTCAAACTTATGGGAAAACGTCTGCACATTTTTAAGTGTTGAGACGTAAGAAATAAAACATCGACCAGAAAATGAAGAAAAAACGCAATAGAAACCTTAAATTGAATGTTATTTACAGAAAATGTATGCACAATGAACTCGAAAGTTACAAGTAAGTAATAAATTCATTTTTTTCCTTCTCCCCACTGACAGAAATTTCGCCCTACAAATGTGCAAAACTGCTTTTATTCCGTAACAGTGATAATAATAGTTGCTATATGTAAATATCTGTTAACAATAGCAGTTAGAAATATCAGTGTATGAAAACGTTTCTAAGTGTGAGTTATTTATTCCCGTCTGTGAAAAAGAAGTTTAAAACAATATTTTAGACTAACCTATTTACCTGTATCCTGTTACGTGTGCAGTAGAGATATGGACGAAGGTAGTTTAGTTCCTACCATAACTGTTCTAAAACTATCCTATGTAATTATCGGAGGTTGGATTTGCTGGTGGAGAAGAAACAGTACATCAAAACACAATTAAATCA
>JAGDQP010006914.1:23349-69811 GCA_022664845.1 Lepisma saccharinum | reverse complement strand
ACGTTAACTTCTGAATATAACTTGGTTGCTCCCCTGGAGTTTCTTGCTATCCATAGCTCACAATCATTCGCATACGCCTCCCCCTCCGTTTGAAATCTGTTTTTTCTCTTTCTCCCGCTCACTTGCTCAGAAACAAATACACACACACACATTCACACAGAGAGAAACACCCACTCTCAAACTGAAATGTCAACTTATCCCCCTCTTTCTCCGTACTATATAACATGCTGCAAATTTTACATATAATCTCCTTGTTCTAGATTCGCTGACGAGTGCTGCCATCTACTCTGAGCTGACACACTACGCAAAACCAAGAAGAGAACTGATTTTACGTATGCGGTGTTGAATTTAATTTGTAAGGCCTTTAACTTTGGCTCAGCCCGGATGGATGATGATGATATGAATTGGTGCAATGAAGAAATTGCGAGGAAACGGGATCATCCCGATAAAATCCATGAACACAGCGTTTGTCCACCACAAAGCCCACGTGGAATGAGCAGAGATCGAACTGACGACCCCTAGCACCAGAGGTGAGTGCTATACCAATTAGCCACCGCGGCCCGTAGCGTATGCGGTGTACCAGTAACAACACTTGTTATCTTGGAAATGAAGGAGTCCCGAATTCAATACCCGATCGAGGTCCATGTTTCAAAGCGCATTTTAAACTGTAGGTCCCGTACTTATGACGTCATCTTCATTCTACGGAAAGCAATATCACAGCCCTATCAATTCATCTTGCTCATGAATCTTAGGACCATAAACCTGCCTGCGGGCAGAATATCCATTATCATCAGTAGTGCCTGGATATTTAAGCACTATTTTTTTTTTAAATGCAGACAAATAGGAACTAAATGTCTTCAAAATCGCAAAAATCTCTACAACATGCACTTGATATCTCAAAACACATTAATTAATATAGAAAATCACTAGAAATCTCAAAAATAAACTCTAGACGTCTAAAAACTAGTCACAGGAAATGCCTTAGAAACTGTAAAAATATGCACTAGATGTCCCAAAAATGAACAATAAGAATCTCAATATATTCCTAAAACTCTGCTAGTTAAAATGTACTAAAATCCATGTCCCTGGCGGGATTCGAACCCGCGAAGTTTGAGTTCCTGGCCTTACCCCTGCCTGATCGGCTTCAAGATTTTTAGAATTGAAGACGAGGTAAATATGTGATATCTACTCCAGTAAGATTTTTCCAAGTCTACACGGAAAGTGTACAGTGCCTTTTAAAGTGTTCAGAGACAATTTTGATTTGTGGGTTTAAATGTTCTCAAAACTTCTTCCTTCTATAACTAAGTTTTCAGAGGAAAATATTTACTAACAGAATTTTCATTCTGTATGTCAATGGCGAGAATATAAGTGACATAAAACCGAGAATGTTAGTGCCTTAAGAGGTATGTACTAAGAACAGAAACCTTTCTGTGAACCAATGAGCAAAGAGTTGATGAAAAAACCTGATTGAATGATTTGGTGGAGTGAAGTACTGTTCGGAACCCGAACGTGAGCACTATTAAAAAAGTAAATGAAAACGGAAGCTTTCGAAATATGAATATAGAGAAGAACGGAACAGGTCCACTGGGTACAGAAGATGCCGGTACTTAGACGAGTAATACTGGAGACATAAAGAAGAAGAAAAGTTACTGGTTAGGACATTAGCACGAAGTGTTTGCCTACTTTGTGATACAATTCAAACTGTCTTTGTGAAGAAAAGAGGGCAAGGAACAACTTTGATGAAATTTGTGATCAGTATTAACGAAGATAAATCATAGTTAAGAAAAATGAAGGCCCAAAATTGTTATGAATTGAGATGGTTTGATGTGCCTTAAAGGACCTGGCGCTTTCGGCAGAACACTAATGATTAGCATCTTAATGTCAGTCATATTAATAAGGTTTTCTAAGAAAAACGACAAAGGCCCCAGCAGCTACCTTCTCCTTCCCTACTCTCGGAAAAATGCTCGTCAATGGACGTCATCCCTCAGGTATGAGGTGTGCGATAGACGTCTGTCTGTCCCATAAGCGCATGCAACATCAATAATCAAGAAGAAAGGAGACAAGAATCAGCAAAAAAAATCCGTGAGATGGAAACACTGTAACTGAAAAGGCATCTCCGCCGCCTGTCTTTCTTTTTCTCGTCCCAATCAGAAGAGAAAAGTATTTTCTGTCACCTGCTCATATCACTCACTTTGAAGAGCTTTGCTTCAAAACTTCGCGACAGGAGTAATAGCTGTCATCTATTAAGAAACGGCCTCCATTCCGTCTTCTTCAACCCATTATAAAACGCATATTCAGCTCCACAAACACACACGCACATATATATATACGATGCAGATGTCGTGTGACAACTAACGCGTCTTCTATCAAAAAATAGTTTCACTCTGGCAGTGAATTAAACATCATCTTCATAGGTATGATGATGAGATGCGATGTTTCATGAGTTTGGGTTACACAAAAGAAAATCTCTACCACCCAACTAAGTTCTTTCGAAATTGAAAAGGATAAAAATAGTCATGAGAAATAGCTTCAGTATTTTCTCAGAGATGTGCCATAAATTTTCAAGATGAGAGCTAGTTGAATGGTTTTATACAAGATACGAAATGTTGCGTACAAATGTAAGATATACTAGATATATACAACTACGTAATAAGGTATGCACTACATTTTACACAACCTACTATAAGGGTACAGTGGAGAGGTTCAAACATGTGCGCTAATTCCCTAGTTTGTCCATAATCACACCAGGCGAATGTTGAAAAGGTACTTTGATTTTGGACTAGAAGCATCACTTTCCTTTTTCTACGATCGGAATAAAAATTGTGGTCAAAGAGGGCGGTACTGTAATGCACACAAATTGAAAATCTTTTACAGCTGTAAAAAAAATAGGTTCAAATACCGTACTAGAGAAATAAGTGAGTTTGCTTTCATTTTTTTAGACACAAAATATTTATCATATCAATCTCTTAATACATCTTATATGAACCACCATTTCATTACTAATAAGTAATAAGTCTAAATCTCATGCTTGTTTTTCACAGTGACGAATGAGTAAATTTTATGAGTCAAAAAGTAAGTCTAACTACCGCAAAAAAAGCACTGTAAAAAAACGTGCATTTCGCGTTAAATTCACTAGGAACACTGGCGTCAGTGGAATCACCGTAATACTAACGGTGTTGCTCCGTAAAAATGAGTTTAAGAGTGCATCCATCGTTACTTTTACATAGAAACTATTGTTACGCTAACGATGGATGCACAGTAAAAGATATTTTACGGAGGAAACACCGTTGGTTTTACGGTGATATCGCTGACGTCAGAACTGACGGATTTTTTTACAGTGAACTCTAGAGGTAGTGCCTGAGCAATTGATGCCTGAAGACTATAAATAAGTTCAAATTCAAGTAGCCTCCATTTTTTTTGTATATTCTTCCCTCAATAGCATCAGGTAGATTTCACGTTGATAAAAATCACCTTCTAGACAAAATTTGGTTGAATCTACCTTTCCGCGTGAATAAAACATAATAAATAGGCGGGTGTACATTCAACGGTTTATATCAATGCTAAATCAACGTGTATACTAGTGAAGCTATTGTTTACATAATGTTCGTGTTACTGGGACTGGACTGTACAGTACGACTCATAAAACATTGTCCATGACTGATTTTCCAAGTTCGATAAGTTGCATAATATATTATAATAGCGAACCAATGCTCGAGATCCAAACTTTGCGCTTGCAGTATTGCCAAGTTAAGCTCTTTTTACTCACAAGGGAAGTACCCCAGCTCGAAGTGCTAGAACTGACTGAGAACGTGTTTAAAATAAAATGTTGTTCCTGTTTCAACACCTATCAAAACCATTCAAAGCCTTCGTAAACTTTATTTTCAGACATATGGAATCTATACGTACTGAATGTGTTAATATATACATATTGTTTAAAGCGAATGTCTTGTTTTCCAAATCAGTGTAATACCTCCTTTCCACGTATCTTTATGTCTAGTGTTGATCTGTTTGCCGAAAATGTCGGTATTTTTTCCTCGGCGACGTTGTTCTTCTTATCATTCAAACAACACTAGTAAACACATGAGGTGATTTACAGATCAATCAACTTGATACGTGGTCAAGCAAACACAACACCGAATTTTTAGCTAATTTTTACTCGGATCTAGCTGTTCGGGCTGGGATATTTCCCTTATCAGAACTTTTTTTCCATTTAGCCATTTTCTATAAATCTCAATGTAAACAATATACCTTGAACTAAGTCAAGTGGTGTCTTAAGAACAGTCCGACTATGG
Source organism: Lepisma saccharinum (assembly GCA_022664845.1). NCBI lineage: Eukaryota > Metazoa > Arthropoda > Insecta > Zygentoma > Lepismatidae > Lepisma > Lepisma saccharinum. Next base: position 65,519 of record JAGDQP010006914.1, on the reverse strand, counting down.
TTGCCGATCCTTCTTGTAAGTTACCTTTTCTCCATTAAATTGTCAAAAGAGCCACGTATATTGATGTTACAGGTATATGAAATTTGCCGGGTCCCAAGGATTAAAAATAACAATGTTTCTCTTTCAGGAAACAGGGGTAGAAAAGTGTTTAAATAGGGTTATATTATATCGTGTATATTTTCCGAAGCGACCGTAATACCACCTAGCGCATCTTGGATTACAAAGGCTCACAGTGTGCCTCGTGATCATGGAAGGAACTACCGACAACACTCTTCTGAGTAAAGCCGTCAATTGATTTATTCAACATCTTTTCGATTATTTCTTTTTCTCTTTCTCAGATATGATTGTTTTGTTAGTAGGCCAAAATAAATATCTATGTTGGCCGCTTGTTGAGAAGGCTTGTCCTGGCTGGACTGATACTTCGCTTTCCTTCCGTTCACTTTAAATGAAATGAAAACATTTTTTAATATTTATTTCGTCAATAGGGGCCAGGGTAAGCAAATTATTGACTCATTTCAAGAAACATTTTAAAATAAATTTTTGGAAATTTTTAAAATTCAGCTCTTAAGATGGCTCCTCGCTCAAACCCTTACATTTTAAACATTTTTCAAACTATTTAAAGAACTAAGATCTAAGATAGATGTGAGTTAATACTTTTTATAATATGAAACTGAAAATGCTGAAAATTAATTAAAAAAAACCACGTTTGAGTGCATTAAAGTTATTCTAACTAAACTTTCTTAGAATTGTGTGACCAGAAAAGAATTAATTAACATTACAGTATTAATTTTTCTACAATGATAGGTAATTTTAATTTCGTTTTTACGATCTACGCAAGAAAATAACATCATCTTCATAATATTACCCAAACAATCTAGTTGTCGTGTGGAATGCATAACAGCATAGGGTATACTAGTAAAGTTGCAGTATAATAACGCTGTAGACATAGTCTATGGTTTCTTCTCTGGTCAAATGAAATGCACTTGCAAATTATGTTGCATATTGGTCCAATCCTGTGTATTTATACAACCCATATACGAATTCGAATTGTGAATACGAAATTTATTGGTAACCTTCTTGAAACTTTAGCTTAGGCTGAAAACAGAATTCAGATTTCCTTTGTAAGGTAATTTGAAAGTGTATTTTAGTCATCCGTCCAAATGTTATAATATGACCCAATGATTTTATCATTGTGCAGTCACAGGATTAAGTTGCGTTAGGCTTAATTGCGTAATAATTTGGTTTGATTAATACTTAATTTATATTTTAATTGTTTTTAATTGTTTCTTGTTTGAAATTACATATAATTGATCAAATATCGATGTTTTAGTGTTTTCCGGGTTGCCTATGCATTTTTGATAGTTCACGGGAAGAACAACAGATGGCGCCACAGTTTTCATTGGGAGTTTTGATTGATTACAAGCTTCAAATAAATGTTTGAGTGAAGTTTACAATAGTGATTTCCTGTAAAATAAATAGACCGCCTCCATACAACGAACCACCAACGTATTTACCAACAGGCAGCAGAGAAGCTAATTAGAGACAGCTTGATCATCTACTCGCTCACGTTCACCATCAACAGGCAGATCTGGACATTCTCAGCAACAATCACCGCCTAGCAAAAGCACGCATAACATCAGTGATTTCGATTCAGAACTGGACCGTTCTATGGACATAGGCAATAAGGAAGAGTCCTTCCTGTTATCCAACTTCGATCCTAAATATAACAACCCGAAACAACTTCTTAACCCATGCCTCAAATACACCTCTCGAGAAAAAATCACCAGACTCATTCCTACTCGAAACGGAAATATCATTCAAACTCAGGATTCTAATTTAGCCACTACTATCAGGAACAAATACAGTTTCGAGATTTTTGGAAAAGCAGCTACCATGACTCGACTCAACAGTAAGGCATTGAGACAACCAGCACCACCACGGAAATCGCCTACACTGTCAGTTGTCATCAGAGGCGTAGACCTGGATATCACTGACCAAGAAGCTGAAGAAGAACTGCAACTGTAAGGCCACACAATCGTCAAATGCATCCGTATCAAAACATATTTGGACACACCTAGCTACATGGTTCGACTTCTCACGTATCATTAGCAGACTATTAATGTTGTTCTATCCAATGGTGCATATATTTACGGGAGACGATACAGAGTCGAACCGTCGAGATCACCATCACAGCTGCCACTTCGCTGTGAACGCTGCCAACTCTACAATGCTCATCACACCATCAACTGCCGAAATGAAAGCAAATGCGGATATTGTACTGGACCACATCAGACTAGAGACTGTTCAAATTTATGAAACACACCAAAATGCAATACATGTGGAGAACAACACCAAACGTTCAGTTACAAATGTAAAGGCAGACCGACAGGAGAATCTATTAAACCTGAATTCATAGTACCAATCCGACCAACAAAGCAACGAACAAATTCACCTCCAGTTTCACCATCTCAACCCATTACCCTCGAACAGCTTCTTACCTTTTCCACCATCACTCTTCAGAACATATACCACATGTCCAATATGCAGGTCAAACAACCTTCCATCTCAATTTCCATGCTACGTATTCTGGAACTTAAATATTTTCACACCATCCCTCTGGAAACAGCAGTCTAAAACCAACGCCCCAACCTATCATAATGATTGACTCTCACTATAGCACCATATTCATCTTACTAACAGGGTTTCATCCGTTTCCCATTACGCCCAGAGTCGCCCCTGGGCAGAAGATTATCAATCATTTGTCTTACACGTCTCTAGTGTTGTGATATGTACTGTGCTGCACCATCATTGCTCATCCCACTATCACTTGATTTACATACTTATATGATTATGAGCTAAGCTCATAATGGCATAGTTTATGGATTGAAATAAATAAATGATTATAAAATAAAGTAACTACTCTTAGTCCATCTGCTTTCCCTATTATCCATAATCCCCTAAAATTCCTTCCCGAAATAAAAGGTGCTAGCAGCTGCTTGCAGCTACTGGCCGCTGAAAAGCGCCGAAGCATTGATCAATAATAAGCCTATAGTCATAGCGTGACTGGTGTAGCCCACACTGGTGTACAGATTTGGGGCACTAAAGTTGACTATTCCGTCGTTTTAGCATATCACAGATTCAAGTAACGGACCATGACATGCCCTGTGATTTTACAAGTATAAAGGTGACTTTCCATATAGGCGAACCCCGTCAGCGTATAAGTCGCACAGCGATAACTAGGAAACAAAGTTGGTTCGTGGGAGAAGTGGAAGTCCAAAGGACCATTTCAGAATGACAACCAAGCGTTGGAACTTGAATGAAGATATGCTCGAGAGCGGAAATGATCATGAATCAGATGACGGAAGTGATGGTGAAATGGAAGGAATTAGACGTCATACAAGAAAAGCTTCAGAATTTCATGGCGAAAGGTGTGACAGAAGATATTCAAGATACTTTAAATACACGGGATACCATACAAAATGAAAGTGCAGCACAGGCTATGAATCCCTTTCAGAAAAAATTTCTGACCATTATAGAAGATGTAATGAAAAGGGAAAGCAGAGGTGAAAGAACAACGTCGAATGGAAATTAATGAAAAGGAAGAACAACGTCGAATGAAATTACACGAAAAAGAGGAGCGTTGAAAACAAAAGATGTTTCAAAATAGGTTAAATGCTCAATTTCAAATGTGTCGCTATCAATTAAGTATTACACCAGATACAAGTACTGATAATCTGGAATAAGCTATTGAATATGGAATAAAAGTCAAAAGGTGTTAAATATAATGGTAGTACAAGAAAAAGAACGTAAGGACCGCAACGTGCGGACGTAACCAAACCGCAAGTAAAAACAAAAAGGAACGGAAGGAAAAAGAAAATCTAAAGGAAAAATCGTAAAAAAAATGGATAGAGAACAAGTGTAAAAAAGATAAAATTAATGGAGCAACCAAAAAATATGAAAAAAAAAACGTAGTAGTAATTTAAAGTGTCGTATTTATAGAAAATCACGAAGGTCAAAATATGCAAAATTCCTCAACCATTGTCCTCCAGTCCTTGATAGATCTGTAAAAAATAAATTATCTTAAGATTTAATATTAGATGTAAGGCCTTCATACATGACGAATGAATTTTGACAAGATGATATAAATATAATTTCGAGTAAATCAAGACTCCAAACTTCGAATATTGAAACAGTATATGTAGAACGATTCAATTCCAGAAGAAGCCAAAAGAGAAGGATGTCAAAGAAAATGGATATGACGGAGGAATAAAGAAAATGTTATCTACACGAAATGCAAGTTAGGTTGAAAGCTGATGAATACTGGGGAGAAAGAACTTGGAGACGTATAAATCAAATGGAGAAATTTTCTGTAAAACAGTATAGACATAAGATTATACAATTATTGATGTGGTTAAATGAAAATAAATTAAGGAAGAAAAGGGTAATTGACATATTTCAGGTATATAAATCAATTAATTTGAAATTAGAAATATAGTGAAATAATGATGCAATTAATTAATATATATGAGATTAGTAATGAAAAGAAAAGATTGATTAACAAGATATTTTTAATGAACTTTTAATTTTTAATGTAATATAAATCAACTTTGATCTATAACGAATTATAATGGACTATGATTTAATGAATTGTCAATAATGAGCAAATAAACATGAATTAAATAGAGACACTTAATCAGATGTATATGAATGTTATTAGATACTTAAAAAGAAATACTTATAAAAAATTCACAATAACATTAATTTTCAAATCTAAACTAAATATTAATAAAAGCAAATATGATTTAATAAATGTGTTCGATGAACTGTTCTTAGAAACACTTTAAGTATAATAAAATATGTCTAATGAATATAAATAAATAAAAATAAATAATCATATTGTTAATTAGCTATAATCAAATTAATATAATTATATTGTATTATATTATAGTATATTATTTTTAAAAATTAATTAATTAATTATTTGAAATTGAGTTAATAATTGATTATATTCCTTATATTTAATTAATTATTTTTTAACAATCATTGGGGGAATTATGATATGACCCAATGATCTCATCATTGTGCAATCAAAGGATTAAGTTGCGTTAGGCTTAATTGCGTAATGATTTGGTTTGATTAATATTTCATTGATATTTTAATTGTTACTTGTTTGAAATTACGTATACTTGATTGAATATCGATGTTTTGGTGATTCCCCGGTTGCCTATACATTTTGATAGTTCACGGGAAGAAAAACAAAACGGCGCCACAGTTTTCTTTGGGTCTTTGGATTGATTACAAACTCCAAATAAATGTTCGAGTGAAGTTTTGTTTCTGAATATTGGCACCTCAATACAAGCTCTTAATTTGTGGAATATTGTATAATGATGAACATGTTTACATTAGTTATTTCCTGTAAAAGAAGTTTTGCCGTAATGAAACGTATTCCATAGGAGCTTAAGAATCCATGTTGGGTTTCTTAAGTCCAATAGCACTCCAACTGGTGCATAGAAGCCCTTGTTTACCAAGTGGACCAAGCAAACAAGAGTCTTGAAACCTTCCTGTGTTATCATCCTGTGTCTCCCTTTGCCTCAATCTGTTCTTTGCGGGACCAGACTCATCCAACCAATAGTCCTAGCTTCGAATACAGATTGCGGAAGGAGTGTACATACACCTGGACAACTATCCCTATGGGTTGTCCCACCTTCAACTCTTCTGTGTCCATCGCTCTAGCGCATTGGTTGCTTTGTCCTATCTTCATCTTTACACTCCTTTAGCAGAACATCATGCCTAAACCACGCAAGGAAACAGGAAAACATCTTCTGCCATCTACCGTCACTCAATCAGCCTCAACTGTAATACCCAAAAATATCAGCACTGCAGCAATTCCGAAACAACGCACCACTGGTTTATCAGCAACCAGCCGCACGCTCTCGTTTACCTTCTTTACGCAAATCAGGTAGCGACAAGTCGCGTCCAAGCACACGCACACACACTCTTAGTTCTTCTGACAATGACTCCGATACCGAGCAATTCATGAATATATCCGGTTGTGATTCAGACAATCAACAATCAACTGTTTCATCCAAGCCAATAATATATTCTTTTCTTCTAACAAAGTTCGACCCCCATTATCAAACTCCAAAACAGCTATTCTGCAAACTTACCAAGTATGTTTCCGGACAAGTTATCTCTAAAATTATTCCTACCAAAAATGGCATCATTATAAAACCCACAGACAGTAACTTGGCAAGCACAATTATATACAAATTTAGTTTTTAGATCTTTGGCACAAACTCGCATCTAGCTCCACTTTCAATCAAGACCATAAAAATGCAACCACCACCACGGCGTCCGCCTCAATTACCAGTAGTGATATGTGGAGTCAATCCAGATATCCAAGACGATGAAGTAAAATCCGAGCTACATGAAGAAGGATTCAATATCACCAAATGTCTTAGAATCAAAATGCAAACTGGCACACCGAGCTACATGATACGAGTATTAACACCGGATCCAATCACCATCAACACACTACTACAATCAGGAGCTTTCATACGCATACGCTGTTACCGGGTCGAACCATCTCGAACACAGCCACCGCTACCACTCAGATGAAAGAAATGTCAGTAATATAACAACCACTCAGCCGATCAATGTCCAAACCAACATAAATGCGGCTATTGCGCAGAAAACCACCAAACCAAAGCCTGTCCAAACCAATTCAATCCACCTAAATGCAGCCAATGCAACAATCCACATCCAACCTTTTCATATAAATGCCAAGGTTGCATCAAACCTGACGACGAGCCCGACAACTTCATGGCAGTCCCCTTACGCCTACCACCAGTAACCTAACCACAGCCTCATCCTCCAGCTCTTCCACCTCATACTATAGATCAAATCATTCAATTTCTCTCTCTCACATTCCAAAACCTATACCCACACAACAGACCAGCAATTCTCCATCATATCACTCTAGCAGCTCGTGAAGTCTTCCAAGTACATCTCAAAGCCACATGTTCAGAACCATAAGTCTTCTTTTCCGTAGCCCCTACATCTCCCGAGTAAACTCGTTTTCAACTCACAATCATTTAACTTTCATTCTCATACTTGCACAGTAATCATAAATGTTTAATATAGGGCTCATCTGTCTATCCATTTATTCCTAGAGAAGCCCCTAGGGGAGAAGAATCATAAATCATTTGTCCTCTATGTGACAATGTGTTGTCTCGACTATTGCACTTCATTATCATACCTCCATAACATCATCGTTAATACCCTGAAACCAATTATATGATTATAAGCAAAATGCTTAGAATATCCAAGATAGGAAATTGAATTAATAAATAAAGTTTAATAAAATGTATGCAAACCTCTTAGCCCAACTACCTGTCCTAAATCCCTGCAAATAAAGTCCTACGCTACCCTGGCCTGAAAAGATGGCATAACCCTCTCATCAGGCGCTGGCCACCTTCAGTGAACCAGCAAACTTGGGGGGAAATCTTAAGTCAGAACCACCCAGAAGTCTCACATCTCACAGCGTTGGATGATCAGCAACCACCAGACTATATCATACCATCGCACGTATAAAACCACAAACAACTAACAGAATTACTTAGTAAACAAGCGCTGAAGAGACGGAAGAACGGCCCCCACTATCAACACGAACATGTTTATAAATTCTAGACCGCCACAGCTCTAACCAAAACGAAAAGCAGTAACCTACGAAGTTAGGTAAGTTATCAAAGTTCATCCAAAATCTTTTTGACCAACGAAAATAGCAGACACAAAATGAAACAAATCACTTCCCCAATGGAGGGCGTAACCCTCTCAGTGGGTATTAGCCATGGCAGCAACATGGCTAAAAAAATTAAGTCATAGATACCTCATATAGAGACAATTCTCTTGAATTAATAAATGATTGAACTTTAAACCTGCCTTTTTATTTACCACATCAAGGAGAATTATTGATTAATCTTCTGGCTGCTGAAAAGCGCAGAAGCATTGATCAATAATGAGCTCTATAGTCATAGCGTGACTGGTGTAGCCCACACTGGTGTACAGATCTGGGGCACTAAAGTTGACTATCCCATCATTTTAGCATATCACAGATTCAAGTATCGGACCATAACATGCCCTGATATTTTACAAGTATAAAGGTGACTTTCCATATAGGCGAACCCGGTCAGCGTCTAAGTCGCACAGCGATAACTAAGAAGCAAAGTTGGTTCGTGGGAGAAGTGGAAGTCCAAAGAAGGACCATTTCAGCTAAACAGACCTGATATCAGGAGTGTAATAGATAGTAATTCAGATATGTTATTTTTGCACGAAAAGGACACAAATATGTTGTTTTCCATTGGATACTAACCAGGGTTGAGTAAACTCACTTTTAAAGTGTGCGCATCTCAACTTAAACTCAGCCTTCAAAAATTGAGCGAAGCTCATGCACAAATTAACGTTTTAAAATCTGAGCGCGCTCAAACTGACGCTCATTTTACATGAGGTTACGTTTAATTCACGCTCACTATTGCTAACATGCCTTACGAACTGTATTTGTTAGTACAGTACAATCTGGTGGATTGTAGTTCTGCGTAAAACAAATATATAGAACACAACCAAAGACAGAGATTGCTGGTTGTGGTACACTATTATAACTACAAAAAGAATAACAGAAAGAAACTCCTTCATCACATATATATATAGAAAGAGAGATTCCAACAGCCTGGTGTGAACGGAAGGCTCGGACTCCGGGTATCACGATACAAGTGAAGACAACAGGAAAAGAACGTAGTTCGTCCACTTTCTTGATTTACAGAAGAGCGTTTTAAAAAGTCCATATTCATCATTACGTGTACCTGCATACCAAATAAAGATTTGCTTGTAATAGACGGACTATGCATATTCTCTTCATGTATGATAGTTTGTCAAAAACGCAATTCAAAGAGCCAACAGATCCTCTTATCTTAATCTGGACAAAGCACATTCTTTCCCAGTGGTTCTCAAAGGAAATAGAACGTTCACTCCATGTGTCCGCCCACAACGTCCAAGAAACGAAATAGTCCTACTTTCTTTTCGCTCTTCCACTCTCATTTCATACTTCTATGACTCAAAACTTTGTTCTGTTTAGTGTTTCAACACTTCTAAACACGATAGAAACCTTTCAACTCCCCTGTAATTTTTACATATTTTGGCAACCACGAAATGTACCATACCCCAACATTTCTCCCGCAATTTTTAAATTTCCTTGCTGAAGCGAACTGCAGTTTACCTGCATTAATTAATACGTATGGTTTCGTACACATGTACTCACTCTCTATTAAAGAAGACAAAGTACGCTTTTAATTATTATCTATAAACAATAGAAATTTAGAACAGAGATCCCGTGAATAAGCATAACATACCGCATTGTGCTGATACATATTTTTTGGCAGGCACGTGTCTAGAATTTGGTTTCGGAAGGGATCCAGCGCCTTCATGTGTGGGGTCCGAGGTCTGTTTTGGGTGTGAAATTTACGTAAAATGCATATAATTTAGCCTAAAATGATACTATTTTTTTAAAATTCTGAATATCGGGGCAGGCGGACCCTCAGGATACCCCCTAAATACGTTTCGGTCTGTTGGATTCGATTTCGATACTGCAACCGTCTTTAGAGAACATACTGTCTGTAATTTGCACGTGACCAAATAGTTCCCTTTACGGAATACTTGCTTGAATTTGAAGAAACTTTCGTATGCTGGCGAAGGATATTTTCTCCATGTCTTCTTTACATAATTAATTCTTTATCGGACTAACAATAATTCATTTATATTTGATGTAGTGTACAACCACCACGTCCACTTCTCTACTTACACTAATACACCAATTTAATAGAATGGATTTGTTCTTAGCACAAGCAAGCGACGAACTAGCATGAAAATATTAAAGCTCTATACGTATTCATTGTACACAAAACTTTCAACTCTGTTCACAATGAAGAGGGTAAAATTTAACTTAAATTTCTTTGGTAAAGATGAGACACAAATGATTTCCTGCATTCTTATAATTATTTTTTCTCTCTCTTCTCAGAGTATACTCATATTAGACAAGTAGATTTGAGGAAAAAATTCGCAAGGTAACTAAACAAAATAGTGAATTTAACTTAGGTATAATAACAACTTCTCATAGGGTATTTTTACCTGGAAGTGAGCGTGAAAATGACCGTAGGTTTTACACTCAAAGCTTCATTATTTTAAAAATAATTACGTCCGTTATCTACACACTGTTCTACATCTCTTACAGGATTTTATAAGTGACAAAAATTTGTATTCTTTTAAAACTTACAGATGGCCGGTGACTGAATTTTGAATGTCTTCTTTCGTCTTGTACTACGTTCCTCTCACAGGTCGTTTGATATGCAGAACAAAACCAAAACCGTAGGAAATTAGGTGATGCTTAATAAAGGGAAAATAATTTTTGCCACAATTTCGTAGATGTTAATGGGAAATGTTAAGAGTGTAGCACTGTTGTATGTAGACCAATTTCTAGAGTCAAACATTTCGAAAGTCTTATCATATGAACACATTCAATCAACATTTTAAAAGAGATTCTCGAAACTCTTTAATGCCTGTTGTGCATTAAGGTTTAAATCTTTTGACGGCTAATACCTTCGATATTCATTTTTTTTTGCCATTAACTATTTTCAAATAGTTAATAGTTTCTTTAGCACTTTTTCAAAATGTACAATTAGATTTTAATATCTCTTGTGTACTCAATTTACAAATTTCTCACAGCATGCACATATCTACTATAACGCTTTTTTGTTATAACCCACAAGCTAGATTTTTAATTATCGTTTGTCGAAAATAGTGCATCCTGTTGGATTTAACCATGTATTTGAATTCTTTAATACGCCAATGTTCATAGGTAAAAAGCAATGAACATGTAATCCTAAACATATCAATGAGCTTGTAAGCATTTCTATGAAGGAATAGGTGGCTTTTTGACATTTCCATGATTAAATTGGCTCCGTCTTCAGAGAAACTATAGATATACGCGGCTGTATATGCTACTCAGAGTTTAATCGCGCAAAATACCGCTCTAGGCCACAAGCTACCGCTCTAGACCACAAGCTACCGCTCTAGACCGCAAGCTGCTGCTCTAGGACACAAGCTACCGCTCTAGGCCGCAAGCTACCGTTCTAGGTCACAAGCTACTGCTCTAGGCCACTAGCTACCGTTATAGGCCGCAATCTACTGCTCTAGACCGAAAGTTACCGCTCTAGGCCGCAACAATATACCGCTCTATTCCATAAGTACCGCTCTAAGCCGGAAGCTATGCTTTAGGCCATAAGCTACCACGCTAGGCCGCAAGCTACAGCTTTAGGGCGCAAGCTAGCAGCACATATAAGGTTATAGTGTAAGGTGAAAATATATCTAGAAAGATAAGCAAATGAAAAGAACCTGACAGTTTCAGTTACCTGATTGTTTTAAATGAACTATCTGATATGTCGAGATCAGCGAAATCAAATCTGAAATTATTTTCTTTCTGTCGACTTCGGTGGATACGCTATTCTACGTCAGACATAAAAGTCAGATGAATAAACTAAAGTTAGAAAGGAGACTAAAACTTTGTTTCTGTTCTCTGAAAAATTTACAAGACATGGAACAACATATACTCTGCCAGTTTCAGGATTCGAACTCAATATTTTTTTTTCCAGGGGGAACATATTGATAAGTCTACGTCAGTGGTACTTAAACGATGTGCCGCGGCACACTACTATGCCGCGAGATTTGCTAGGTGTGCACTTTGAGGAATTAGATTAGAAGGAAACGCATAAGCTGCCAAATTTTGAAGCTAAAAATGACCGCCCGTCAATCGTCCAGTGTGGCCATCCGCCATCTTGCGTATGGAAGAAAACCATGAAATCCCTATTGTTTTATGTACACCATACAGATAATATTTATATGAAATCTATATCATATGTTATTATACTTACATTTGTGTTTTAGTCAACGTTTAAATTAACTCCAGTTGCGGTTGAATTAAAAAAATCTAGCAGAATAAACACTGCACAATGAAAAATATTGACATCTGTAGCCGTTAACTGCGTAAGACCCCTAGCCACATAGATAGATGTGCTCATTAAGGAATTCTTCTGCGAACGCGGCCGACACAGCTTTATGAGTTCAAAATCTGTTCAGAGCGTGGATGTTCCCCATTTTTCTTCACTTGTGATCCAGAGGAAGGTAATGACAAATCACCATTGGTTCACCTTGTCCAGAGGCCTTCCCAGTCCTTTTAAATTTTCCTTCATTTATTACTTGCATTATCCTCACTATACGTAGATTTAACTTGTATATATATCATTAAAAGTTCTAAACCAGAAAAAAGTACCTACACTGTAACTTGAATAAATTAGTTATTAATTCCAGATTAAATTCCGTAGAGGGGTAAACTAATAGGAAAATGTTTATATATTTATTATAGTCACTTTATATTTATTACTAGACGTTTAACAGACTCCATGTGTCTGCCCAACCGCAAGGGAATCTAAATAGCTCCATAGCTGTAATTTTTACATTTCTTGACTGCCATAAATTACAATTTACCCCTTGAACGATCTAAACATACTAACATACTGGATACATATGTTTATAACAGTGCTTCTAAGATTCAGAAAGCGTAAAGTGTTAAATATATTCCAGTGTTCATTTGGAAAATATTTGTTACAATTTAGTCTCTCATTCACCTGGTCTGTGACATACGAAGCTACATGGTGACCGTACCAGTAATGGACCAGTCGCCAGTGGTTGACTAATAAGGGAGACAAACAGTAATAATAGTTTATATTGGATATAGTAGTAAACACAGTACGTTTTATAGTTCCATAAGGTTTAATAGTGTAGTCCCCAAATGCTGTGCAATCAGGAAATACAGTACCCCCAAAATCAAATAAAGAGTGTAAAGGACCTCTGGAAAAGAGCAGAGCACACAATAAGAGGACAGAAGTATAAGTAATACAAGATACCCGTGCATATCGAGTAGAAGGTACAGTGAAATAATTAGTTCAAGGAACAACCTACAGTAAACAGAATCAGTGATCTACACTGCAACAACCGTAGTTCATAATTGGCTACTACAACTGGTCAACTACTGGTGCAACTACACCTTCAGCAATATACTTGTCTGTTGTCGTGTTAAATTAAATAAATGCGAGCTGCTTTTTCTTTGGCTTATTCTGCATGGTCTTAGGGTTTATTTCGTATATTTTTTTTCTATTATATAAACGTCAATTCTTGCTTAGAGTTGAAATTTTCCTTATTTGGTCAAACATTGATACGGTCACCCTATAAATCACATTATTGAATTGTAATCACATTTAATTTACACGTGAAGGTTTGGTATTATGGTTAAAGAATACAAACATACACAGATAATTTGTCAGTGCTTATAAAATATTGTATAGCTCAACATGAAGAGTAACCAAAACTTCCAGTGAACATCAAAAGCTGCATAACGAGAAAAACAATTCCCCAAAGTGCATGAAATAAAATGAATACTATTGACATTTCCTTTAGTCAGTTTTCTTGTAATTACTTAAAATATATGAGAAATATTAGAACAGTAATCCTTCTCTTTAGATTCTCGAATTAACATATTGACGGCATAATGAAAAGCATAGAAAAACACTTTTAATTGTCTCCATGCCATCAATTTATATCAACATTTTATATTTCGACAGAAGTTTTCTCTAACACTCACCTGTGAAATGTGACATTGGAACCCTTCTTATTGTATCTGTTTACGTTTCCAAAAGCGACACAACTCATTACCATTTTAAAAACAAAAGAAAAGCACAAAGAATAATCCGATTATTTGCATGTCTGTAAATGCAATGACTTCAATTTTATTTCATACGCAATATGGCGGGACCGTGATACATACAACCGGGGCGGCGGCCATTTTCTGCTTCAATTTATTTTCGAATTAGGGGTACGTTTGCGCGTCTCCTTCTATTTTAATTCCTCCATGGGTGTGTATCGTGCCTTCTGAGACTGATTTTGCCGGTAAAAGTAATTAAAATAAATTGACTCAATATTTATTTTAAAAAAGGAACAATACAAGATATTTATGAGCCTAAACATGATTATTTTATAGGGAAATTATTGGTTTGTTTACTCCTTACAATTAGTGACTAAGACTCCCGTATTGTTGCCAACTTGAATGTTAGTGTGCCGCGGGAACGCACTGCAAAGGATAATGTACCGGAGATAAAAAGAGGTTGAGAATCACCGGTCTACGTATTACTTTCTCACTGAACACCACTTGCGTAACACCAGTGATCCATGGACCACACTTTGAGAACTTAATAGAGCTTTTACTGGAGCTTCTGAATTGAAGTACTATTTTGCGGAAGATGCAATTGGTGATACAAGTGCTTCTATTCGTAATCCAAATAGTTAGTCAAAATAGAAAACTGAATTGCACAGTAAACAACGTTTTCTCAAATTTGAAGTAAAAAAAAAAAAAAAACTAACACGAAACAAAACTGTAAGTACGAGATCATTTTACATATGATTATATATTTATGTAATTGAAGGAAGGAAGGAAAAATAGGACTTTTTGTTGAATGAAGTTTCGGGCGTGAGCCCATGCCTTCACTGTGAATTGTTCTGACGAGATTGAAGAAACGTAAATGAAATGTAACAGAGTGCAACTGTCGCAACTCTGAGAAGTATAGGTAATGCCGAAAACGATGAATGAAAACTGGTTGTCATGACAACTGAGAAGAAACAAGAAGTACGCCTATTGCCTGGAACTTGAATCGCTTATGATGACTTTCTAGAAGGAATCTGTGTTGTAATGACGAAACTGATTATTTCTGCATGGCCGAAAAAAGGTGTTGTAGAATTTCAATAGCAATTGGAAGCTTATCTATTAGGTTGTCAGCAGAGTTGAAACGAATTAAATCCTGGTTAAGTGTATCCATTAAATCTGACGAGAAAAGATCCTTGAAGAACTGGAAGAAATCTTTCAGTGAATCACAAATATTGGAAGAAGCTGGAGAAGCAGTAATTGAGCAGTGAGCATAAATAATTTAATAAATATTTCAAGTCAAGTAATATGAAGACACTAAAAAAATGTACTTCTTAATAGCGTAATTTGTAAGTTTCTTTAATAAGAAGAAATAAGTGCCATGACATTTTAAAAGTATTATAATGTGTTAATCCGAAAGTTATTTATTATTTGAAATGGTAAATTAATAATAACAACTTTATCGAATAGCCAGTAATGCCATCTGTTTTAAGGTTTTTAAAATGATTACTGTTTTGAATGAAATTTCACACTAGAAGACACAAGAAATATTTTTATAGCAATAAACTAATATTTCTTTTTAGTACATAACAATACTTTTGCTAAAATTACATTTATGCAAATGACTTAGTTACAAAAAGGATGTTTAATAGTTTTTGTTTCTCATTATGTATCAATATAAAATTAACTTAGAGTATTCGCAAATATTAAATGACTAATTTGCAATAAATTACCTATTTAAAGAATTTTCCTTGGTCGAGATTTTAATATTCGTCCATGTGCGACTAGGGTTACCAACTGTCCGGTTTTTGCTGGATATGTCCGGCTTTTTAACCTTTTTAGAAATGTCAGGTCGGTGTTTGTCTTTTTCTTGAAAAAGTCCGGCACTTTAAAGACAAAATTAGCAAGACACCTAAGTCTACATTGTTTGTGATATCTACGGTAAATTTTATAGTCACGAGTGGTAATTTTTCACTACTTATTAGCTGCTAGGGTGCGTAGTTGGTGGTACTATCGATATATCACACTCGACTATTTTTGTCTCCGTTCGCGAAATTACGAAAAGTATAAACAAAAATCGGTAAGAACTAGCACATCAACAAGTCAAATTTTTATCTTTAACCTCCCCAAAACTTTCACCACTAGATAAAAAGGTACATAGCAAATGTGATTGTGCCTAGAAAAAATGTCCATTGTTGAAAATTCATTTCGTCCGGCATTTTTTTAAAAAGTCCGGCTTTTGCCGGAATTTTGACCTGCATTTGACGTACTGAAGAAAAAAAACTGAAACAGAACGTACTGTAAGTCACAATCGATTTGAATCTTCAATTAAACATAGTGACAAAAAATGAATGGATCTATGTTAAACTGTAATTGATACAATTATTCTGTAATGCTGTCGGTAGAACGGGATTAAGCCGTATTATCTCAAAACATAAAGCTAACAAGTGAATTCTTGTCATTTATTAAAGGTTTTGTATAAAATCTCATTTTACAAATGAAAAATTGGTAGAGCAAGGACTGGCCGCACCTTTCCTCATCCCTCCTCGAGAAGAGTGATCGTCGAGAGATGTCATCCCTCAGATATTATTATGAATGCTTGAAGTCCACTATAGCAACCGTTATAGACCAGGGGATAGGTACTCGGAAGTGAATATAAATTCGAAAAAAAAAGATTGTTAATTGACGTAGTAACTCTATGGTGCAATAAGCTATGGAGAATCTTGCTCTAACCAGTGGCGGATACAGAGCGGCGACGCGTGTTCCCTCAAGATACAATATTTTGTTCTTTATAGCATTATTTGAACAATTTCTGGATTCATATTCCTGTAGGAAAATATCGGAAAGGTGCCTGATCTATTCTTTAGACGCCCTCCCTCACGAAAATCTTAGATCTTCCCCCTGGCTGCAGCAAGGCACTTTTGATCCTAGAGTGCTGTGTGATCCACACGATCGATATCTCTTGCTGACCGGAGTGAGCTGCCCTTAAAGCAGTAACTCCGAAACTGTTGCTACAATATTCACACAATTGTGCACAGGAGAATCGAATGCATGTCCAGTAGAACGATGACCCATCCCTCATGGCTCAGGGGGTCAATTGCGGAAAACAGAAGGGTAGTAGGAAGATGCGCAGATTCAAGTTCTGCTACCAGCAATACTAATTCATATATTCCAGGGTATTACTCACTTTCGCCCCACGACTCCCGAAAATGATACGTAAACTAGGGCACTGACGATTACCTTCCCAATCCTTAGAATGCTCTTTACAAGTGGTCTCCAAGGGATGTCATCTCTCAGACATGTTACGGTCACAGCTGCCTGTTCAAGTCATTAAGTATCAAATAAATAATTAAACTGTTAGGACGAGGCCTCACATGTTATTGTGGGATACCGGACTCAATTCTCGGCAGGATTCGAAGTGGTTCAGATTTCACTTAAACTAAATTCTTAGATCCCCGTAAGGACGTCAGCATTATCTTCATTCGATGGAAAGCAACGGCAAACCATTCATTAACGGCCTACCTTGCCCAAGGATTTTCGGTTGACTCTGGACGAAGGATTTGAATCTGTGCCATTCTGTTGTTCAAGATCTTCACCACTACACCATGGACCTTATCAGAAACCACAGCGGTATTCTCTACTCGGCTCTAACATTGCATCACCAGTAACTTTTTAAAAAGTTTAACTAAACTATTTAGAACCTAAGAACTTATCTGAGTCGTGCTTAACCATACCTCGACCCTAATGGATCTATACGGACAACTGTTACTGCTTGAACTCGCAGTCCAAACAACAATGTGTAATGTACACTCAGATTCAAAGATAATATCCATTTAAGTAAACATTGTAAGCACCAAAAGAGGCTTCGATATGGTAACATTGCGTCAACATGCAGAGGAAATTTGAACAAATGAAAGATTCACTTCAAATCAGCTTTGATATTTTGTTTGTTGCTGCTATTTTGAACATTTTATCAGACAAAGAAATCTTCAACATTGGCCATTTTTTTCCTTCAATGTAAGTGTACAATTTGTAAGTAAATATGAAAAGGTGTTGTTGACAAGACATCAAGTGAAGAGTACAGTTCATGCACTTCCTCAAAACGAAACCTAAAATCTCAGGCAAACAAAGATAGTCTAGATATATTGTGTACAAAAAGTCGAGCATATTTATGACCTTTCTTTGATTTACAGATGTAATCCCTCTTCCCTATGACTTAAAGTGTGTTGTTACTTGAGTAACCTCAGAAAAGTATAATTTACAGCTATAGTAGATATATATTCTACCTACCATATACACATAGAACACACACACACACACATAGACACATGTGAAACGGATGTGAAGACTTAAATCATTTCCTTCAAGCAATTGCCTGCTTATTTTTATAGAACACTTTCTTCTTTTCACTCGGTTCTGACTCCGTCATCACAACTCGTTCTTAGATTTTTTTCAACGTTGTGTGTCGTACCAAGCATACATATACATAAATCCTTGCGCTAAACAAACAAGAAAAGGCTTATTTGTAACACTGTTCCTGATAAGTAGTAAGTTACTATACACACACCTAACCAAGAGGATATTATAAATATATCAACTCGGAGAATGTGGATTCAGTAAGTCTGTTATCACATTTCAAGTAAGAATTTGTATCAAAAAAATGAACAGTTTCTTACGAGCTTTCTATTCTTACCGAGAATGAGATGTCTGGAAAACAGAAATTATTATTTTTTCATATATTACGATTTATGATCCATACAAGCAGCAATGGACTTAGATCGTAACATGTCTCCGCGATGATGTCCCAAGGCGATCATTTTTCGGCGGTAAGGATGGGGAAGGTAGCTACCAGGTCTTTATCTACGTACCATATCTACATTCATCTGGTCAAATGAGGAAAACCTTCTTGGCTGAGAGATTAGAACGCTCGTTGTCTGTGAGTGTGGTCACGGGTTTAAGTCCACGTGGGGTTGATCTGAGTGTTTCTGACAATTGGGTATGCTTTTCTAAAAGCTGAAGCCCATAGGTTGGTTTATGACGTTAATAACAATTCAGTCTATAAGGAAAACACTGGAAATTCTTAGTATGACAGGCAGCAAGACTCGATCATGTCTTCCTTTCAAGTGCTGGCTAGCAGGTCAGGAATCCTAACTAGAAGAGTGCAAGAGTTGCGTATAGTTGTACTACTAGAGTAGTTCACTGTCGAGAGCGTCAGTTTTTTTTTTTTACTTCTTTCTTTATTTATTTAATTCAGAATTTATCGCTAAAACTAATCGTTCGGGACTATTTTTTATTCATGGCACGCCTGCTGCAGCATTACAGAACGCGAGAATCTGTAGAATAGTGTTGCCACGAGACGAGACAGAGGGCTATAGAAAACGAGACGAGACAAAGCTCTCGTAATGCAAGGTATACATATTTTAGAGACGAGACAGCCTAAATCTCGTCTCGTCGGCAACACTACTCGAGGATAGTAGCCTCGATGGCTCTCCGATTGATTTAGTAATTACCATTCGTTTGCACTTCTATGTTTCAAAAACCTGGCTCACGCTATCAGATTTGTCGCTGTTGTGAGATCGAATATCAATTATTCTCTTTCGATTTGAATTTTCCCTGAGTGAAAATTCTCACGTCACTCCAGTTTCAAATTAGTGACCTAAGTCATGGTCAGAAGCGTTAGGGATGATGTTCTGCAGTGAGGAAACTTTATTAGCAGGGAAGGGAAGTCCTTGATATAGGCACCATACCAACATTCCTCTGGTGAAACTAAGAAAAATTATGGAATATGTCAGGTTAGTATAGCCGGCATGTCTCCGTATTCTGTGACCGCAACAATTAGACCACAATGTGGTCTCGTCTCTTGTCTCTTTGATACGGTAACCCGGGGCTATTTCCATCCGAAGGGGCTATATCGATCAGAATAAAGAAAACAAGCCAAAATCGGCATGAGTTGCGAGAATTTCCCGATAATGGCTCTTCAGCCGATAGAGTACAGACTGAAAAAATCTAGCAACTCAAGATCGTATTGATCTGTTTTTGCCCCGCTGATCAAAATATACCTGCCCTATCGTATCTAATAACAGTGGCATCATGTCAGTTTTTTCTTGGGAGGGGGGAGGGAGATCATTTACGAAAGACTAAATTATATATCGCTTGGCATATCCTAACTATTTTAGTTCTTACTTCATACTCTGCATATACGTAATCTGTGATGCCGCCAGACCCCCCTGTGGGGGCTGTCACCCTCCATAACCTCGAGAGCACCAAAAGTGAAAAAATCACGGTCAAAAATCGACAGAAAACGTGCAAAACTCCACTTACACCCTCCCAATTTTGACTTTACCCCCGAAAACTATACGTAATTCACATGCACCTCTTCGCTGTTAATATGATATAGTTAAAAACAAGTAACACTCATATCTTATATTGAAAATAAGGAAATTTTAATTGCTAACTTTTTGTAAAGTGTTATTCAGAGCAAACAAAAAGCTTTAATGTATCTAAGGGTAACGTCTTGGCTTCATTTTAGCAATCAATAACAAGATCGTCAATAGAAATTTTACTAACATCTTTCCGCTCCACAGCCAAATCATCAACGAGGCGAGGCGATCATCGGAAATTGATGACCGAAAGTAATCTTTCAGTCTCTTTAGAACAGAAAAAATCATTCGTTAGAGTCAGTGGTGATCGGCAGTGATAAATATTCCCAATGACAAGATAAGAATAAATAGCCGATTATAGCAGCCTTCTGTACTGTGGATATATCATATTGAGCTCAGTGTCTTGAGGGGAACACCACTAAACAATCCGGATTCAAGTCCGGCTAGAGGCAGAAATATTGCATCCGCTGATTCTGAGGAACGCTATTAAGAGGAAGACAATCAGTAAATAAATTCTCATCGAAACAAGAGAAATAGCTTAGTCTTGTTGTGGGTAACAAAAACTCCACAAGAACTCAACGAACTAACTCACGACATTTTTCTACATGATGTCACAAGCAAAATAAACATTATGGTGGCTAACCTCTTATAATGATATGATCCCACAACTTGAATACAAATTGGATCTACACATTGAAATATGCCCAAAAACTATTTCTACATTAAACTCACGAAACTGGGGAAACCAAAGCAAAGACAATAGCACTGGACTCCCTCTGAACAAAATAAAATTGTTCAGCTAGCACCGAGAAGAAAGATAAAATTTATGAACAAAAATTTAAAAAGCAAAGACCTCCCTTAACGTCACCACATCTTTTTAAAAAAAAAAAAAATCGTCAGATAAACGGAATTCAACTTCCAAAACCCGTAATACCCCACAATGACTCACCTTCACAAGCGAAATGTTCTCAAACCTAAACAAAAACAAAAACTTAAAACTTCCTTACAAATTAATATAAAGAAAACGCTCTAATCTGATCAACTTGGTAATTCTGACTTCCGCAGCATATTCATAGGTCCTGGGTACCTTGAGATAGATGTGCTGAACCTCGCGAGGTCCGGCCTCGACCTCAAACCGTGAGGTTGATGTTGAGTGAGGTAGAGGTTGAAATTCGATCGCGAGGTCGAGGTCGAAGTCCGATCGAGAGGTCGAGGTCGAACTCTCATCGCGAAGTCGAGGTCGAACTCTCATCGCGAGGTCGAGGTTGAAGTTATGTAGCGAAGTCGAGGTTGAAGTCCCGTCGCGAGGTAGAGGTTGAGTGAGGTCGAGGTCGAGGTTGAAGTACCGTCGCGAGGTCGAAGATGAGTGAGGTCGAGATCGAAGTCTCGTCGCGAGGTCGGGATTGAGAAAGGTCGAGGTTGAAGTCCCGTTGTGAGGTAGAGGTTGAGCGAGGTCTGCAAATGAAAGGCACAGAGATTGGGATAAGGTAAAGATAAAATGAATGTTATGTGTACCAAATAACAGGTGGAAGAGAATGTTAGCAGCACTTTTGCGTATGTCCAGCGCTAACCGGAGGCTGAGCCCCCACCCCCGCGGCTCCGCCGCCCAGTTCCCTTCGGACGCACCGTGCTCTCCTTGACCACCTCGCTCGGTTTGCGGCCAGACATATCCTAGCTTTCAGTAGCAATCAGTTATTTATATACATGCTAGCAATGAACATATATAAATATACTTTGAAAGAAAAAAGAAGAAAAGGTGTTGCCCCGGGCGGGACTCGAACCCGGGACCTCTCACTCATGATTCTGACGTCTTGATCAGTCGTCCACAAAGGGAACCTGGCAAACGGCCCTTTCCAACTTGTATTTATAGTGCTTGTGTTACGTAAGAAGCCCGGTCACGTGTCTTATTTTTTTGTTATGACCACTTTAAATAATCTGAAAAAAAAAATCATGGTTACAGAACCAATAAAAATACATAACATATATTTTTTTTTTTTTTTTGGAGCCTACTGTTGCCTTAGTTTTGTTAATTCAATTTTCAAATTTTCTAACCTCTCTAAAAATTTGAATTTGGTGCCAACATAAATGAAACCATTGTCATCTTGTACATCTTGAAAAAATCTTCAATTTTCTGAAAAAAAAAAATCATCGTAGGTGCAAATCCGACCGAGATATTGCTAAACTACCAAAATACACACTTTAATTTATTTTGAGGTTAGGTTAGCATCTTTTGAGCTGAAATTTGGTGGAGAGTCATCATTTTTTATTCTGAATATGGTAGTATTTCTTTTTTTTTATCACGATTCCTTCCAATGTACTTTTTACCATCTTATTCTGCTACGCCCTTTAGTTCTAAACTTCTACAAAAATTCGAAACCGAAAAAATAGTATTTTTCATTACTTTGCAGTGTGTTTTTGTGTTGGTTTAACTTGTATTTTTTTTAGAAGTTTTATAGGTTTTAGTGCGCTTATATTCTCAAACTCATGGGGGGGGAGCAATTGCCCCCTTCTGCCCCCTAAATGACGCCTCTGTCTAATAATATCTATTGATGTGAGTTTCAATTGGGAATTCTTAAGAATATTACTTGGTTTACTTTTCACTTTGTGTCAGTTGCCATCATACAACACATTTTGCCCCAAAAAGTGAGAACACAAGATATTTTCAATCTTCATGTTTCCAAACGTGAACAGAGGATTTTAATCTTCTCATTATAACGACTGAAACACATAGTACAATAAAGTTACAGTAATGTTTAAATTTTAATATTAAATAGCTTACTTATAATAGAATTTTCTATTACGGAGTAAGTTTAAGGAGCAGTTAAATACTAAATTACAAATAAGAAATGAAAAAAATGACTGAAAGTAAGCACTAAAAAAATCAGTTTCTTTACCTATTTTTTGCATAAGCTGCATTCTCTATCTAATGTCCTTCTGCTAAGCAATGTTTATGCACGATTACGATATTGATAAAAAAAAATGTTAGAGGTGGCGGGAGTAACCCGTATATTAAAGACAACTAAGCTGTTACGTACGATTTAATTTTCAAACTAATTTAAAACGAAATTTGAAAATACAATTGACATTAAAAATTTTGCTTCATTTCCAAGATCCACGCTCAGTACTTACAAAATTTTGTAAAGATTAATAATCGCTCGCAAAAACATTTGGCCAAAAATTAAATAAGGATTTGTTCTTTGTAGCTGTGGAGTCATAAATTCAAATTATTTCTTCGTTAGTGACATTTTTTATATTTGAGTGTGTCGGTGTAACAACCATTACTCTGGAATCTTTGATTTTTATGAAGACTCATGTATCACATATATGCAAATTACCACTATAGGCCGCTAAAATTAGTACAATACACACTGAAACAAACATAACTGCATTTTGTTCAATATTAAATCAATATTTGTCAGGCGAATGTACCTTGTTAGACAGGGATATGGTAAGTAATGTTGGGTAGCCGTCAGGGCGTTACTGAAGATACCGTTCTGGTATTTGCCTGGTGAAACTGACGGAAATTCTATGAAATATCAGTCAGGATGGTCAACCGCGGGGTTCAAACCCGCGTGTCTATCCGTTGTTGATCCGAAGATATTAGTATGTTCTTTCCATAGAGGTATAAAACTCCACTAGAGGTAGGGCTGGCGCCACCGTCTACGTGGGTTTTAATTCCCAGCGTGGCGCAAGTTGAACATTCAACTGTTTCTCTGTTTGTTTGGCACGAAGGACACAGCGAGCCGTGCGCTGCCTGGTATTATATCATTTCTATGTGCCACGCACGATCTTCTTGTGAAAAAAAACAATGGAAAATTCGCATTCGAGTTCACCTTAGTTAAGTTCAACACGTAAGATACAAACAATTCCTAATTAAATTGATCAGTATAAGGTATAATTTAATATAAAAATCACATATAAAACGTTCTTGATAAATATTATTTTTGTTCTCAGAAAAGAATTTTTTTATATTTTTTTAAAATTTTATTAATGGCCTTTAGGCATCTAAGGCTCAGGGCAGGGGAAGGGAGGGGAAATGATTCGGGAAGATGTCGGCCAGGACCTATGTTCAAGATGCCATCCCCGTTTTTATTTATTAAATATAATGTTGATACCTACTTAGAGGAATAACTTATTTTTAAAAAAACATTAGAGATATATTTAAAAATATTATACAGCATTAGAGATTCAACGCAAGTGACATGAATATTATACACACAAAATACTAATGCTGTAATTTATACAACCAACGGTTTACCTGCATAAATTTACAAAGAAAATTATAAAATTGAAAATAGGGTATGGGTCACCGGTCAATTTTCACATAAATATTATTGAAACAAGACGTATGTCATTAAAATGAACATAAAATTATCTCTAGTTTTCGGACAACTTTAACTTGATATTTAAGTTCTACCATCTATCGAAAGTGACATTATATACATAAAAGAGACCTGGCTTCCCTGGTTAGTTTAAAAGATGCCGGAAAAGTTATTTGAGAATGAAGAAGACTGTCTTTAAATTTAGGGTAAAAGTCTTTGTCTTAAAACTAAAAACGACCTTGTTTGTTCTAGCTTTTCAAATGTTCTGTTTTGACTTTATATCATAAACAATGCGAATAGTCATGTCTATTAAGTATATTATTGCGTCCGACTTCAGGTATATAAGGTAGATAGAATTCACGAGTTTTCCTCTTACCGACGAGGGTGACCGATAAGAAGCGTTTCTTATCTACTTTTCTTACGATGTTAAATTTGCTTCTATTGTTCTTAATCAGGGTAGTCCTGGTTCGATTCCCAGCGGGGACGCTAGTGGTTCGGAATCCACATTAAACTGTAGGTCCCGTTATTAGGATGTCATCTTCATGCGATTGAAGGCAATGGCAAATCACCATCTGTTCACCTAGCTCTGGGATCTTCAGGTCAAGAGCTGCCTTCGGGCAGAGCACTCATCATCATCATCATCATTGTTCGTAATAATTTAACAAGTCTTTTCAACAGCACATTTCTTACCGAGCCGCCGTGGCCCAGTGGTAGAGCGTTGGTATAGCATTCGGGACGTCATGAGTTCGATTCCAGCGGCCGACCATCCTGACTGACAAGGGAAGTAACAATGAGCTCATATCGAAACCTACCGTAAAATTTCACGCAGAGGAAGTAAGTCCCACAGAAAGACCATACACACAAAAAAATCAGCTGCTCCTTTGAACTGGAAATACCCGAAATGGCATGTTGAAATGTCGCTCACCACTGTCGGCAAGTGCACAATAATAAGTGCATTACCACCCCTTGTAAACTACGTGTTACTGAGAAAAAGTGAATAACAACAACGTGGGTAAATACTAGACCTAGGGGGAAGTCGTATGGTAGGGTGGACCTTGATGGCGGCCATCTTGAAATCCTCCATCTTGAATCAGACACAAATTTTGTAACTAGAGAGCATAGCGTGTGACACCTCATTTTAATAGCAAATGTTCTCACCAATCCAATGGTATGCCTATTTTTGGTGTATCGTTAACCAGTACGAAGTTAGGGCTGTTGTGATTGTGTACCAAACGTCAATACGTCGCTCTTTTAAATGGGTAACCTGCTAATTTACACCGCATGTGTTAACAGTCCAGTTAGCACTTTGCTGAAGGTTGGGCGTGACTTGGAACGCAAAATGGCTAACAATAAACGGGAATGGAGAACGTATTGAACAATCCCTTGAAGCGTTCATTGTCGTTGTTTTCTTACCTCTTTTGTTTAGTGCACATTAAACACAGGTCTAACTTCGTACTGGTTAACGATAGAGCAAAAATAGACATACCATTGGATTGGTGAGAACATTTGCTATTAAAATGAGGTGTCGCACGCTATGCTTTCTAGTTACAAAATGTGTGTTTGATTCAAGATGGCGGAATTTAAGATGGTCGCCGTCACGTTCCCCCTTATCATGGACTTCCCTCTCGACTTCATATATATCTACCATGTTGTTATTGACTTATTATCATTAATACGCAGTTTAGAAGGCGTCGTATTGTAAGAGACTTGTGCACAACGGAAACATAAACAATTAATATACCTATAACATTTTACCACCTGCGCATATCTTAAAACTAATGTCAGCATTGTTTTTCTGATTTAATTCTAGTCCAAAATCATGTATCACATTACCCAATTCCTATTTTTTTTTAAAACTTGACCTGAGTTCAAGATGGCGGATTTCAAGATGGCCGCCGTCAAGGTCCACCCTACCATACGACTTCCTTCTAGGTCTAGTATGTACTCACGTTGTTGTTATTCACTTTTTCTCATTAACACGCAGTTTACAAGGGGTAGTAATGCACTTATTATTGTGCACTTGCCGACAGTGGTGAGCGACATTTCAACATGCCATTTCGGGTATTTCCAGTTCAAAGGAGCAGCTGATTTTTCGTGTATGGTCTTTCTGTAGGACTTACTTCCTCTGCGTGAAATTTTACGGTAGGTTTCGATATGAGCTCATTGTTACTTCCCTTGTGAGGTTTTTTTTTTTTTTTAGTTTTTTTTGCTCAGGCACATCAGGCAATGCAGGGAGGGCACCTTCAACATAGGCCCTGGCTGACATCTTCCCGAATCATTTTCCCTCCCTTATCACGACCTGAGCCTTAGGTGCCTAAAGTCATCAATAAAATTCAACAGCACATTATGAGCTTAGAACTATTTAAATTTTAAATAGACAAATATATTTTTTCTACACGAATATAACCACTTTAATTCCAATAGGCCTAAATGAAAACGATCCATTATTTCTGAATGTAAGAATACTTATTTTTATGTATATTTCTCTTTATAACTATGGGACAGTTTTATAACTATGGATCTAACACGATAAAATACCTTCGCATCAAATAATTCTAATCAAAGAATTGTGTTTTCTTTTATATTTCTAGCAGACATAAACTACACGAAAGAACGTCTTACATTATGAAACATTTTTCACGGAATAGTATTAAATGACCATTTATTTGTGAAACGATACATTACTTCATTTTTATATTTCTTAGTACAACCGTGAGCTACACAGGAGATTGGCATGTTCTTCTCAAATTCAAACGAATCAACTAAAACAATCCCAAAGAGCGAAGCACAGCAGCCATATGATAGCAACTCACTCGCTCAGCTTTCAAGTGGCGCCGCTTCAGCAGCGCCAAGCCTGACTCTAGTGGAGAGGTTTTATAACTCTATGGTTCTTTCACATATTAATTGATTCGTTCATTCGTCATTCGTTAATACGTTCCTGTAGATTAATTCGTTAAGTTATTCAATGAGATTGATTCATTCATTCATTTTTTTTGTTAAATTATTCGTTCATTCGTGATTCGTTCCATGTGATTATTCGCTTGTACATTGATTCATTAAGTTACTCGTTCAAATTAAATAACTTGTTCCTTTCTTAAGTGATTTGCTCGATTCTTTTTAAGTGATTCATTCGTTCATTCATTTCATAACTGACTTTAAGGGATTGATTGATTCACTCATTCATTCATAAGTTTTTGATTCGATCGTTCATTCACTCTTGCATTCATGAACTCATCCATTTTTCTTCTGAGTACGGCAATATTCGAAAAATAATGGGAAAATATTGTCGACTCGAAGTATCTTAAAAATTTGTTACCATTTTTTTTTTTATTATTTAGAAATAAAACCTGTTTAATTTTTTATTTTATTTTTTTCCCTATTTCCAACTAGTTGAAAGGTAAGCTACTGGCATATAATTTCGTCTCTGTTGTGCTGGTCATGAATGAAAGGGACAGAAGGAAAAAGGGGAAAAAATGCGAGGGAAAAACTATGGGGAAAAAAGGGGAAGAAACAGTTGACAAATATTAATGTTCTTCTCTTCTCTGGGTTAGGGGGGAAAATCCACAATCCTGTCCCTTCCACTCACTCCCATACACCACACACTTTTCCACTTTAACCTACAATGTTTACTAGTGGATAACATTATTGAAGTGTAGTGGTGAAGGTGAAGAAGTGAGTTTGTGGGTTAAGAATACGGGGTTGGGTGTTTTGCGAGAAGATAAAGAAAGTGAGGAGAAATAAGAAGCCAGCAGAAATTGGTGGACGATCTTGGGACTAGGGAGAAAGGAATCCAAAGAACAAAGAGAAAGCAAGAAAAGGAAGTTGTGGACGACCCTTGTTGAAAAGCTAAATCTTTTTGTGACATGAATAATACGAAAAGGGAACCCTCATAGGAAGTTAGTTTGTAGGTCCAGTAACCAAAAAAAAAAAAAATCTACTTCAGAATACGGAATCAGATTTTCTTCTTCTTCTGTAAGATATTCCGGGCATATATCAACAATTATACTATTCAGTGATTCCGCAAGACCCCCCCACCCGTGGTGGTGTCACCCCCACCCCAAATCCTTGAGAACTTTAAAATGTTTACCGTCAAATATCGATAGAAACCGTGCAAATCTCTATTTACACTCTCCCAATTTTCACTTTACACCTCCCTAAACTGAAAACCCGATGGAATCCCTGATACTATTCATTGCCTTTTATTAAGGGTAAACAATTGCGTGGAAGTTCTTATCGCTCAACGTGTATAGAACGCATCTCGCTCTCCTCTACAGCATCTGCAAGATCCAGAAAGTCGAAGGTTCCAATCCTACTGCTAGTCATCTCTCCAGCGATTCAGTCGTAGAAGAAGGTCGGAATAGTACATAGATCAGAGCCTTCGACTGCTATCTTATATATCCTTTCCCCCAGAAGACTGTTCGCCGAGTGATGTCCTTCCTAAGATTTGTGATGAGTTTAGACCCATTGCTGCCTGTTCAACACTTATTGACATATCTTGTATACATTGTGGCTATTTTTAATAAAGACTGTGGAAGTCTATTACGGGGTATTTCTTCTGTTATATCTTCTCCAGACGCATCTTCTCTAGTGAATTCAGCCCCGACTTAACTGTATCTTCAGAAGACCTTCAGTCGTTTTCCATATTCATGCGAAGATTTTTGTAATCGGAAATGTCAGCAGATGAGGAAGGGAGCAAAAGGTGTTAGCGAAAGAGATGGAGGTAGAAATACCAAGGATTGAGAATTAGAAGCACAGCAAGAGGGAGAAAGACGAAGGGTGTGAAAAGAAAAAAAAAAAGGATGGAAAGGGATTACGATAGCAACATTCACCAGCTTTACATATTCATACCTAATTTCTTTGACCCTTTCTTCTTCTTCATCTTCTTACCACTTCAAGACGATGCGACAAATTACTCCACGAGTTAATTCGAAACAAGACTCCCATGTGAGATACCTCTAGATATACATAAGCTCCATCGGAAAAGTAGTGTTGTATCCACGTATAGGTCTATAATTATGATGTGTATGTATATAAGAGTCTCTGTATGTTGTAGTAATCCTGGAAGAGGTACAAGAGATGGTGCAACATTGTAATGTACCCAGCCTTCTTCTCTTTTTGTTTCCAGAGAGAGAGAGGGGGGGGGAGAAAGAGAGATGGCTAGGTCTACCCAATTCTCTACACATATGTATTGTATTTGGTCATCTTTATTAAGGACGAGAATGACTTCTAAAAAGTCATTATAGAGGAGTCAGATTTCAAATACTGATACAATTATATTTAAATTGAATTGAATTGAATTGAATTTATGGTATGACCTTTAGACATCTATGACACAGATTTGTCTATTATGCCTTTACAGAAATAACCCAAAATTAAAACAACAGAAATACCGGTATCTAAAATATACAAAACATTTCCAAAATAATCACCAGATTACGATGGCAAAACAAATGAAGATTGATTGACACGTAGACAGAAAAACAAGTTGACTGACCTGCTGAACAAATTTAGAATAAATCAATGTCACAAAATCCTTTTTGCTTTAGAGAGTGAAAGGTGAGGAACTCTCAAAATGATTCACGTATTATTGTGAAATGTGTGAAATTTACAATGCGACTATAAACTAAACTAGAACTTTATATTCTTTTATTGGGGAACAATGTTTCGGTTTCCTTAAAAGAAACGTTCAAACGGACTTTACATTCTTCTTGGCATTGCATGTCATGGTATTGGAAAATAGGGTAGACCGGGGCTATTTGAGTCAATGGACTATTTGGGTCAAACTTAAGAAAAAATGCCACTGCGCATTTAATATGCGCACCAGTACGTTGAACCTGCCTTCAGTAGTGAATTCGTTGGCAAAGGGAAGGGTGTGTATGTGGTTGATCTGCTGCTTTCTTATCAATTACTGTGAATTTGCGACTATTCTGAGCAAGGTGAGTTGCGATACTTCATATTTTGCTCTGATATAAAATAGTGGTTGTATGATATAAGGTGCTGAACCTCTGTAAATGCATATATTTGTAAAATTATTACCGAACGCGTAAAACAGAACGTCCACATGTTATAAACGCCGTTTTCGGTGCTCTCCTCTGTCTAGTGTGAAAGTAGTACGTTCCTACGTAAGCATGTGTGAAACGGGGTTATTTGAGTCAGGTGTAAACTTATGTCAATTCATTTAATTTATGAATTTTAATTTTGTGTTTATGGTTTAGACTGTATGATGCATGTATGTAAAACAAAACATTTCAATTTCTTTTTTTGATGGTACGGACATGCAAATCAAAACATAAATACAACAAGTGAAATAATGAAAACATGGAGAAGGTCATCCAAAGTGTAACAAAAGGTGATTTGAGTTTACGTGGAGCTTCACAGCTCTGCAATGTAAATTTGAAACTTTGCGAAGGAAAGTGCAGGTCGAAAGGTTGAGACTAACCTTGGGTGATAATGATGAAATAGTTCAAAGTGCAAAACCGAAAGCCATAGGACACCCACCCCACGGTACTGACAGAAGAACACGAGGAAGAGTTCGTGTTGCGCATTTTGACTCTCGCGGGAAAAGGACTAGCCTGCACCCCTTAAACGATTCGTAAAGCTGTGCATCGATATGTAATAATAAATTAAATTCCGCATCCTTGGAAACACAAAGGATTAGCTGGTGAAGATTGTTTTTCAAGTTTCATGAAAAGACATCCAAACTTATCATTACGAAAGTCTGAGGGACTTTCAAGAGCTCGTGCTGAGGAAATTAATAAGGAAGTTGTGAGTGATTTTTTTAATTTTTGAAATCTGTTACTTCGACGATTAGTGTCAACACAAAACCACAGCGTATATAGAACGTGGATGAAACAGGGAGGGTTTTCTCTTAACAACAACCCAAACAAGGTCATTGCCAAGAAGGGGAAAAAGAAGTGGTTGCTCTCACTAGCGTCGAAAGAGGCGAGAATATCATTGTGATAGTCTCTTGCAACGCAGATGGACAATACATCCCACCATTTGTTATTTTTAAAGGTCAGCGTATGAGAGAAGAATTCGTCAACAATCTGCCACCGGCTTGTCATGTTTTCTTATCAGATAGTGGTTACGTCAATGAAGAGTTGAGGGGAAATGTTTATTAATGTTGTGTTTTGCACAAATTATATAGAAAAGGGTATAATTTTAAAATATACATGAACGCTAAAGTGATTTATGCAAACAACGTTGATACAGTGAAAGACCCAAATAGCCCCCTGAGCGACCCAAATAGCCCCGTGATTATTACTAGTCTCGAATTCTGCCATTTTTATTTTAAATTCGTTTTCAGAATTTCCATCATTTAACAGGTTATTTATTCTTTAATATGTTGTACTATAATAATGTACGTAGATTATGGCATAATTATTTCAACTCTAAAGTACGTCGGGTTTTGGAAATTTTGATTTTTCTCTTACTATACTCAAATAGCCTCGGTCTACCCTATCATCTTATTACTTTGTACTTCTTCAAATACACTCCGCCCTTGGTTGCACATTGGCACATAAATCCGAAATTCGCATCCCGGCATTTGCATGGTGTGACTGAGGAAAACCTCGGTCAGGATGGTTGGCCGCTGGGATCGAACTCACAACCTCTCGAAAGCTACACCAAGGCAGTACCACTGAGCTACAGTGACTCGGTATTTTAGGGTCCCGAAAAATGAGAAGCCTCAAACGTACGTAAACTTTATTTTTTTATATGAGCTAGTCTAGTAACTTTGAACTTCGGCCCGTCACGATTCGCCTTTAGCTGTTAAAATCCACCCATGCCCCTGCTGGAACTCGAACCCTGGACCTTCGAGCCGATGACCTACCGCCGCAGACTGCTCGGCCACCCGGTCGGTCATCAAAACGTACGTAAGATCAGATACAATTGGATTTTCCAAACAAATTATTAATACTTTCTAAATTACTGGGCACTTTAATCTGTAAAATTATCTGAAGCAGGGACGTATTTAGATATTGGGTTCGGGGATAGACTCCTCTTCCACAAAATTCTGTTTTATACAGATTTTTTTTCATTATAGACGTAATCAATCATAGATATACGGTACCTTAGAGACCCCGCTTATGGAAACCCGTGGATCCTCCCAAAACCAACTTCTAGATACGCTCCTGCTCTGAAAGAATATCCTTATATCCATTATATTAAAAAAAAAAAAACTGGAACCAGAATCCAGGACTATGAAAAGCTTACGTTAAAACTAGTATTTTCCCGTTTTTTTTTATGGTTTTAACAGTTGTATATTTACTCTCTTTAAGGGAACAGGTAGAGAAAGCTTTGTAACAATTAAGGAATAATGAAACTTCTAAGGTGAATTCTTGTAAGTGTACAGATAAAAATTCTTGCGTCTTCTTGACGCAGTTGGGAAACAAAAGGAAAGTTTTAAGAATTGTTTCCATGTCATGTGATGGATACACGATGGCGCTTCCAGTCCCCTATTATCTTCTTTTATTTTTGAGATTTTTTAAAATTATATCTACGAATTTCAGAGGCGTTTGGAAAGAATATTTCAAGTACGCATTTGACACTTTTTCGTTGTTTTTCTCCTGAAAGTAAACTCGGCATTCTCTACAAAAAGACAGAAATAAACCAGATTGAATAGATGAGCGTTATCTGGTGACAGAAATGGGCCCTAGACTTAAATCTGACACTAATTGAACAAAGTAAATTTCCTCAATCACCTTGAAGTGGGGAAGGAAAAGCTCTACCGTTAGATGACTCTTGAAGCAAATGAAGGGTTCGTGATCTCAGAAAGGGAATAGTGAGCGGAAAATGCAGCAAAAGAAGGGCTGAAAAATAAATAAGACTCAATTACTTAGTTAGGAAAATTGGCAACTGATAAATTTTGCCACATAAATCTCTTTTGTCATCTTTTGTAATGGTTCATCTCCTTAGAATAGTTTCATTTCTTAATCAAAGAATATGGAAAGAAAAGAAATGAAAAAAAAAATGTAACAAAGGAAGGCGTGAAAGCGTAACAAAATAGATGTGAAATTCTTGTTGAAATATTGCAAAAGAACACTGAAAGAAAAAGAATGAAAGAAGAACTAAAGCATAGCGGCGCCATAAGAATAATGTAATAGTCGATTTCATTGAGATATGTCAGAATTATTCTTTCAAAACGGGGAAAAGTGTGTCGAGGACTGAAGAGCTTAATCTCGTGATTTCTAATTCACCAAGATCTGTGCACCATCTATCGGCACTTTCTTGAATTAATTTTTCTTGCATCTATATTTTTTTTTATCTCTCACTCGTATGGATTGCAAGGACTAATGTAAGACTAGTGTCGAAGACGTATTATTATACAAATATAACGCATTAATATTTCATATGCAGGGATTAAATTTGTCCCAGGATACACAGAAATAAATGTTCCTTCTTCTCCACTATATCTCCGTTACCCACAATGCCTAGTAAGATGTGATCCTCCAAGTGATGAAGATAATATTACGTACATATTCTTCTCCAGCTGTTTTGTAAATAAAATATCGTTCATTGAGTTCGACCATGGATGTGTATCAGACCATGTATTTGGTCCCACAAACGTTCATAGCATTAAGATATCAAACTGTGATATCCAAAGGTTTGTATTTTGGAAAATTGGTATCTTGGCGTCTGATCTTGTATAGTTCGTTATATTTTTTTTAATCTGGCAAATTTAAAGATTTCTTAGACTTTCTGATGAAGTTTGCTCATTTATTTTATTCTGCATACGAATTACCTGAAGATATTAGATTATTATTACTTATTTTTATTATATTTTCCCTTTTAAAAATATTTCAATTCTTGCAATAATAACCTAGCTAGTTAAATTTGAAACTTTTGTCACGTATTTTAAAGAACACTACTTGAAATCAATGATAAACTCTTTTATAATGAGGTTAGGTTACCAAAACATCACTGTTTTCCGGAAAGAGTCTCCAATTTTCTTTTGTGTAAAAAGTGGTTGAAGTGTCTTTGGAAAGATCTCGACAAGACAAGTTCAAACCTGTATAGACCATATACATTGCAGTGACGGTTCTAGAGATAAGGGGTGGCAATTTATAGTTTAGGAACTGCTAGGACAAGGAAGGTGCTTGAGGTGTCATTGGAAAGATCTCGTCGAGACGAGTTCAAATCCGTATCATTCATCCAGATCGCAGAGTTGAGTCCCCGAGTTCTGGGGAAACAACTTTCAACTCAGAAACGGCTAGAGTTATGAAGGTGGTTTTAATGTCATTGGAAAGATCTCACCGAGACGCAGTGATGTACGCAGGATTTTTCGGGGGGTGGTTCGGGGCTGCATTCTAGAGGTAGCAGGGGTTACACAGTAAAATATTTCGCATATTGCGAACTTTTTACTATTACAATTGTACCTGTGTATGGATAAAATTTAATATCTACAGTGAAATAATATAGCTTTTAAGCAAACATCAATATTTCTTGTAAAAATATTATTTATGAATTCTGCTTTACGTTAACCTCGTTTTTTACAGTATATAAACGTACTTAGCAACTAGTCAAAGCTGAAAGTAGCATAATTTCTGAATAGTGTGTGATGGAATTAAATATTAAAGATATTTTAACATTGGTTAATAATGCACAATCTTTCATATTTGTTTATGAACAATCTTTCATCTGTTTTGTTGCTATATTAGCGTAGCCAGATCGAATCGCCCTGCGTTGCCAGATCGAATCAGTTAATTTTTAACTATATTTTACACGTCAAATTGCAAACGTCTTGCATTCCGTCTAGCAAGTATGATATGATATGAACTAATCGTTAGCGCAGTTAGTGCTTTTTTACCTATCGGTCCTGGTCGTATCTGACCTCAATAAAACGATCATCATTTACTTACTTCGTCCTTCGAACTACCTTGAGCAACTAAACCATATTTAATATCAATTATATGAAATTGAAGAATGGACTTGAGCACTACATTAAAGCATCCAATTTCGTTGTGTCGTCTTCCTTTCTTCTGTCTTTTACAAAGTTGTCTTTCCACCTCGAAAAGTAAATTCTTGGGGGTCTGTTGCCTTTCAGCAGCATCCGCTTCAGTTTACCTTTCTTTACTTACTGTATATATTTTAACAGGGAATTCACATTCTTCTTCTCCCATGGTGGTTGTATTTTCCTGACCACCTACTTGTTCTGTCTCCCCCCCCCTCCTTTTTTTACACGTTCTAAATAGCTTTCATTTGAAAATTCAGTTTCCTCAAAATTTCGGAGTGAGCTGTAGCCCCATCAGCCCACCCCCTTGTGTACGCCAGTGGTCGAGATGAGTTCAAACCTGTTGTGTAGTTCATATACATTGCAGTGGCGTTTTCGGAAATGAGGGAGAGCAATTTTCAGCTCAGGAAATACTAGGGTTAAGAAGGGGATTGAAGTGTTGTCTTGCTGCATTTTTTCAATTGAACATTAATCATCCAAATAAGATGCTCGCTGCTGAAGTCTGCGGTAACTTATATGCGCAGTCCCCCGACTGGGCTCCGCCTCAGTTGTAATTGTTTTGCTTTTGGGGAGGGGGTTGTAATATGATTGTGGCTAACTCTGAAAACTGTTCCTGAATTCAGTGCAAGAAATATGGTAACCTTATTTTAGAATGTTAAATAGTTTGAATAAATGACAATATTTGATAAGGCACTTGGATAATAATGCAATAATTAAAATTTATTTACAGTTGTACTGGTTAATTTAAAGCAAGACTTTGTTTTTGCAGGTGCTTGAAATATCAGTCTATTTGTTTACCTTTACTATTCTACTATATGTACGAACATTTTCTCCTCTCTCCCATACACATACTGGGGTACACACACACATATATATATACACAGTATGTAGTTATTGAGGTCCCTTTCTCTGTCTAGATTATTCTCTACGAGATCCATGCTTCGAGTTATGACCTAACCATGTGTTTGGAATTGGCGACTGTCTCTGATATAAAGGGTATGAGGAGGCAGAAGGAGTGAATGTGCGTGGACGAGAGAGAAAGGAAAAGAAGGGGAAGAGATCTCTATACAGGGCATACGGCAAATGAAAGACAATGCAATGAAGATAGGGATAAGGGAAAAGGAATGTGGTTTTTGAAGAGA
This sequence comes from Lepisma saccharinum, assembly GCA_022664845.1. Classification (NCBI taxonomy): domain Eukaryota; kingdom Metazoa; phylum Arthropoda; class Insecta; order Zygentoma; family Lepismatidae; genus Lepisma; species Lepisma saccharinum. Next base: position 28,926 of record JAGDQP010006914.1, on the reverse strand, counting down.
AAGAGGAAAAAAACAAATTGCGATAGTAAGCAGCCGGTCAGCTTTCTGAGGATATGTGTGTACTGTGCATGAGTATGGGGAAGACAGACAAGGAGGGGTTGAACCTTCAAATTACATGCGTCGAAATATCGTTACGATGGAAGTGGTGGTGATGCAATATCCAAGTGAGGGAGATTTTGACCTCCTTCTCTTTCCCTAACCTCAACCGAGTCTTTTCCCCCCTGCCACCAACGCTGAGCTCAGGACTGTTCTGTCAACCAGCCCCATCTACTGAGCAGGAATGGTCATGAGAATCCTTCCACGAGACGATATAGGCTATGTCGTTACATACCGACAGCCTCTACCCAGAAATTGGCAAAGTTTTGCTCCAGGTGAAGAGACCCAGGGTCATACAATCTGGTCTCCCATCACACTCTTCCAACATCCTCCCCCCCCCCTCTCACCTCCCTCATATAATTCTCAACTCCACCACTACGAACGCCAGGAGCGTTTCTCTTCGTTTCGTTGTTGTACCTCTTCACCAGTTCTCGTTTCATTCCACCAAAAACCTATTCTACCCAGTTCACCACTTTGTGGTGTTGGGAGAAGGACGGGCGAAAACTCTTCAAATGAGAGGATATACTCTGGGATGAGAAGGGAAGGGGGGGGGGGGAAGAGGGAAATAAGGTGAGTGTGTGATGAGATGAGATTGGGGTGACATGGACCTCTTTAACCAGTGGGTGTTTGTGAACATCTGAACAAGAAGAGAAAAAAAGAAAGCACAAAATAATGTTATCCTTCCTTCCCCCCCCCCCCACACTCTCTCACTCTTTACACCTACTTTTGCTGACTTTCTTATCTCTTGTTAGTGTGTTTGTTCCTACATCACATCCTGCTCCAATCTTCTTTTCCTTCTTTTTTTTTCTTTTGGAGGAAAGAGAATATAAAGCTTTCTTGCTTGTGATCTTACAGCACAGCCGGAGCATTGTCATTCTACTCAGGGGTTGTTAGAACTATATCTACATTTTCGTTTCCCGTTCTTTCTCTACCCATTCCACTCTTTCCTTTGTGATTAAAAGTTTAAAACATTTTCGTTTGGATTGTATATACAATGTACTTATTTGCAATTGGCATCCATTGTTTTATTGTTTCAAAGAATAATCATGACAGAGGCCTATTGCACAATAAATTTACACGTTGTTCGTGAAGCATCAAACTGAAGTTACCAACTATAGTTGGGCCTAGATCCTTCGCCTCGGCTTGTAATCTTTTATATGATCACTTAAGTTTACAACGTCTAACTAAGTTTACGACGTCTCAATCAGTATAGGAATTTTACCCTGGAATTTATCATCAGTTTTGACTCGTGTGTGTGTGTCATGAAGCACTACTATATAAGGAACAATGACAAGCAGCAGCTTGGGAGTTGCTACCTCGAATAGTAGTTACAGCATCAGATAGTTGATTGGGTGACCTAGGTTCGATAAGTTTTAACTTTGTTTATGTATATACGCATAAAATCTCAAAGTTATTGGTTAGAAAAATCAGGTTAGCTTTCACTCGCTCGAAGCTACTTCACAGCAACGCTAATAGGTGTCTCTGTGAGTCAAACCTGATGACAACTTCCGGGGTCAGATTCCTATACTGATTGAGTCGTATCTTACGTTCTGGTTTTCTTTTGTCTCCAAAGATGTAGCTGCGACTGTAACTGTATTATATTTCTTCGTAATTACGTAAAGAAATATCTAACTACAAAAATTTACCATTAAATTATTATAATTTCTTTACTGGCTCAGTGCAAATATCGAACTAAAATATTTGCATGAAGTGTATTACGCGTTTTCTGAGCTTTTAATAATATGTCATTTGACCTTTTCCCCATAAAAAGATATATATATATTACACGTTGGTAAAAATCCACAAAAACCAATTTCTAACACTACATTCACTTGCGTAGCCAGAGGGATACCGATTGAGACTGACACAAGGGCTATTTTAGATTACTTAAAGGCGAATAAATTGCCGGTAACTAACATAACAAGAATAAGAAACGACAGAGGACCACTTCCTTTGATTCGGATTTTTACTAAGGACCCTAACTTGGTCAGCCATCTTATTACAAACGGGTTAGATTTGGAATTCTCTATTTTTAAAGTAGAGGAATCACGTACCAAAAGGAGACCCTTTCCATGTAGGGTGTGTCTTCTATATCACCAGGACAAACACTGCACAAAAATACCTTCGTGCTACAAATGCGGTGAAAGGCATCAGAGCTACACGTGCAATAAAACTCCGGACAAAAATTTCTGTGGAACATGCAAGGTTCACGGTCACAGAACAGCGGCATCGGTTTGTCCCAAAAGACCAAAACAGGGTCAAACTGCGGCTCCCAATAAGATATTTAGAGCCCCACCAAACATATCTAGTTTAAGTGAGTTTCCAGTTTTGACAACTAACAATCAAATTGAGGATAATAGCATCAACAGTAATGATAATATTGAGGAGCTGACTTCTGTTGGGATTAGACAGGAAATGGAACGAAAACTAAATGCACTTATGGAAGAGCATACTTGCAAAATCACAAATTGGGTATTATCCATTTTGGGTCTAACTTTACCGATAGATGTTGTATCTAGATTAAATTCTTTAATTAAAGCACCGTCGGAAGAGTTTCTTCATAGACACTTAAACATCATTCAGTCTATTGATGGGCATATTCATATAGGGAATGAAACATTTGAAAAAAAGCAAAAATCAAATAAAAATTCAACCTTTTCAAAACAAGATTCTTTAGATCATGGACAATAAAACTTTAAGGAGATCAAACACAGTTTCGCAGGGTTTTATGAGGGTGATGTTTGTGAATATCAATGGTATAAGAGAGAAGATTTACGAAACGATTCAACTAGCTAAAGACAAACTAATAGATATTATAATTCTTAACGAAACTAAATTAACAAAAAATTTTAAATTGAATGTACCAGATTACAGAATCTTCAGAAATGATAGGAAGTTGGCTAGTGGAGGAACTGCTATAATTATTAACAACAAAATTCAGGCTAATGAATTAGAAATTCCACAACATTTGAAAGATGATCTAACTACACCATTGGCAATAGAAGTAAAACTCCCAAAAGATTCAATTATTTTGGCAACACTATATTCATGTCCAAGAACAGATATTAACAAAAGTCTACCTCTCATCACATACTTAGCCAAATTCAGGAACTTAATTCTTGCAGCTGACATTAACAGTCAACACCAGTTAATGGGGGATCCAATCTCGAATGACAATGGGATCAAACTTTTCCAATATTTATTGCAATCTCCGCTTATAAATGTTAACGTAGGACCAACGCGATTTGCCAAAAATATAGAATCTGCACCAGATAAAATTCTTATCTCTCCGACACTATCAAATAAACTTTTGCAAAAAGATGTTGAAATAAATTTACCCACAGATCATGGAGAAATATACCTAAATTTTAACATCAGTCTATGCAGAGATATTCAGGATTCAAAATTTCCAAATTATAACAAGACTGACTGGGAAGCATATAGGAGATTTTTAGAAGGGAAATTAGAAACTATTCCGACTATAATAAGTACGGTTGAGGATATAGACAATACTAATCAATCAGTAGTTAAAACATTACAAGAAGCTCTTGAGAAATTCATCAAATATGATAAAATTCTACCAAACACGGAAAGATTACCAGCTGACATTGTTGATATCATAAAACACAAAAGATATGTTAATAGACTTCATCATAAACAACCTTCTGAGTACTTAAAACAACAAATTAATCAACTGCACAAGGAAATTAAACAGAAAATTGCTAAATTTAGAGAACAAAAGGTCAATAATTTCATTTCCAAATTGACAGAGAACTTCTATAAAAATTCAAAGAGTTTCTGGAAAGCTATTACAACATACAGAGGGAGAAAGGGCGGGCACTCATTACCCAGTAAGTTGGACAATACGGCTATCAAATCTAACATGGAATTTATCAATCTATTTCACACTAAATTTAAAGAAAGGATAGGAGAGGATACTACAAGGAATACGGAAAGGATTCAAAAGGAGGTACAGAGCACTGCTGGAAAAATTCGAAAAATTACTAACCACCATCAGGACATTATAGATCAAGATAAAGAGGACAATCCATCAGAGGCCATCCAAACACTTCTGGCTGAAATAACCTCAGATGAAATCATAAAGATCCTAAAGAAAAAGAGAAATACTGCTCCAGGGCCGGACGGTATTCCGTATATAACCTTACAAAGAAGTCCACCTTTATTAATCAAAATTCTCACTAATCTTTTCAACGCTTCTCTAAAATTAGGATACTTACCTCAAAATTGGAAAACAGCATACACGATTTTTATCCCAAAGCCAAATAAAAGTAGATTTACATCATAAAATTATAGGCCCATAACTCTCACAAACACAATTGCCAAAATATGTGAAACTATAATTACAAGACGGCTCAATCAATATTTGGAATCTGTGGATCTTATCACTAAATTTCAGGCAGGCTTTAGAAACAAGGTATCAACTATCGATCAGTTAATGAGGATAATTACTGATATTCAATTGGCTCTGAATAAAGGATGGAGGGCGGGGGCTGTATTCATGGACCTTACGGCGGCTTTTGACACTGTCTGGCATTCGGGTCTAATTTATAAATTATATGCGATGAACATACCAACTACCATCATAAGATGGATCATTCAATTTCTAACTAAACGCACAACTAAGATAAGATCGCAGGAAGAATTTTCGGCTGAAATAGAAATAAAGAAGGGTGTCCCTCAGGGAGCTGCTTTGAGTCCTATTTTGTATTCAATTTATGTGAATGACACTCCCTCTTCTCCTCAAAATTTAACAAATTTGGGTCTCTTTGCGGACGACACTGCTTATTGGACCTCTGCCTTGTCGTCCAAATCAATAATTTCAAAATTAAAGGGTATAACTAACAAATTTATTAGATGGTGCAAAACTTGGAAACTAGTTCTAAATGAAGGCAAGACTCAGTTCACTATTTTTTATCCAACGGGGCAGGGGACAAAGGCTGACAAAAGGAAATTTATAAAAATTGGAAAAGCTAAAATTAAACCAACCACAAATTCTAAGTATTTGGGAGTTACATTGGACCAGAGATTGGACTTCAAAAAGCACATCGCTGAACGCAGGAAAAAAGCGTTACAAGTTTTCTCAGCGTTAAAATCATTACTGCTATCGAACGTTTCTCAAAATATAAAGAAAAGAATATACCTCTCAATTCTTAGGCCAACTCTTTTATACGGAAACGAACTTTATCATTCTAAAATTGACATCAATTACATTGAGAAATTCGAGAGATACTGGATACGACTCACACAAAAGAAATGGAAGGAAGAGAGACAGACTCTGTATAACAACATACAATTTCCACCGATTGCAGAACACATCAATAATAATAAAAAACGGTATATCGAATCTAACAAAAATAAAAAATTTGCTAACCTAAATCTCCCAAAACAAATTAATACAGAAATAAAAAGACACAACATCACATATCAGGAACTTCTTCAAATGATAAAATAGCAACACAG
>JAGDQP010006914.1:0-20142 GCA_022664845.1 Lepisma saccharinum | reverse complement strand
CGCCCTGTTCTGTATTAAACCAGCTTGCAGTCGCCACCCGTCTTCACTCTATAATACTCTCTCTCTCTCTCTCATACACACACACACACACACACACACACACACACATATATATATATATATATATATATATATATATATATACACACACACTGGTTTTCTTCTAAATTTCAGGGTAAGATTTACTAAATACCTGTCAATTATTGCAAGACTCGATCTTAAACAGACAATGACCATTTTAGAAAATTAAGTCAGTCCCCGTGGCTTAAGAGGGCTCCTAGCTCCAACCGATCATTTTTTACATTTTTCAAAATATTTCAAAAACTAAGAGTACTATCAAATATGTAAATTCATAGCGCACTAGAACTTACATTTTACTATGAAATCCAATGGACAGCGATATCGAAATCTTGTAGATTGATGAGTGCTGAGACTTCAATTAAATAATGACGTCATAATCTTTGAGAACGTATCACACTCATCGATGGACAAGATCTCGAGATTGTTGTCCATTGTATTTCATAGTAATTTGAAAGTTCTAGTGCGCTGTGAATTTACATTTTTGATAGTACTCTTAGTTTATTAAATATTTTGAAAAATGTTAAAAATGGGGGCGTTGGAGCGAGGAGCACTCTTAACGACAAAACTCGCTCGCTATCTTTGAATCAACAATCGATTAGGTAGTGCAGGCTCAAATCCTGTTGACGCCAACCATTATGAATGAAATTGTCCTTGGTTTGCTCTCAATTAGACCAGACGAATGCCTCTCGAGGGTATATTGACTGAAGATCAAGGTCGCTGGCTGCTGTATGAGCTCACTTCTGATCTTTTCACCTCCGATCGCTATTTGGAGATATTTTGTACTTTTGGTAAGAGGTATTGATAATCGAGGAAAGAAATTTTACTGGAACAGGGTTCGATTCTTGTGCCCTCGGTGATAATATTTTGCTTTAACCCTATAATGAATATAGGAGCTGCCCCAAAGGCTGGCGGATGCCAGAAGCGAATGAGTGAAAGGATTCGTGGAGGATTGAATATAGTGATGGACTGAAACACAAAATATTGTTTAACCCAGTGAACTGCATTCCTATTTTCAAATAAATATTTATAAGTATACAATTATAACAGTTTCATAAGATACGAAAATTGATCTAAATAATAAAATTATATATATTTACGGAATGTGCTGACTTCGGTAGCCGTGTCGACTAGGGCGTTGGGACACCGTCCATGAGGTTGCGGGTTCAAATCCTGCCTAAAACATAGATGTTTGTTGATTTTTATTTGCATTTCACTCCACCCATGTCATCGTGACGGGCCAAAGGCCACTCTTACTAAAATGGTAAATATAAAATAAAGTTTGAAAGTTCTTTTTATTTACGGAATTTGTATCCTCACACTGCAAAAAAGAGTTTTTATTTATATAGAGAGAGATACACTTAACACTCCCTCAATAAAAAAGAACACATTCTTCATTTCTTGTTTCTTCCCTGTCGCCTGCGTTCGTGTCCATATTACATAATACTAACAATATTGTAAGCCTGCGTTCATTACATACTCCAACTACACCTCCTGACAGCATTCTTGACGCACTCAAAGTATGATGCACCATGCCCTGTCCCGGCTCCGCACGAATACCTTAGGAGCCAGGTGCTTCTGTTGACCAGGTCTGATATAGGCCTATGCAGGTATGGTCTAACTACATCACAAAACTAGAGAATAACTTCCCTCAGTAGCAAGCACTTACAGATCAGTTTCTTAGTCTATATCAGCGTTTCTCAATCTTTTTCATGACGCGACCCCCTTCTACTATGTCTTCTGGCCGACGACCCCCAAAAGTAATGTCCTTGTTCATAATAAGCGGTTTCGGTTTACTTTGTGTGTGTTGAAGCCTTCAGAGCCCTATTTAATATATATACACACAGACAACTCGAGACCCCTTTACACACAACCGCGACTCCCACGTTGAGAAACCCTGGTCTATATATTATCCTTATATTCGCCTGTTGAAAGTTAGCAAAAACCCTGGAAAATATCACTCAAGATTTCCGACAGAAAGGTTTATGCCGGATACCTCCCCAGTGACGAACCAAAGTCCCGCGATCGTATTCATTAGTCCATGGGGCCTGGGTGGTGTTTCACTAATGCCTTACAGTGGATTTTGTCCCGATTCTCGTGAGAAAAGCAGCAATCCTCTATAGGGAAAACACTGTGGTATATATATACGAAGAATTTTCCTCAGGAACGATTCAGCACCTCGGGGAAACAACTGGATTCTGTATCCAACAACTGCCTGTATATCTGAAAAACAAAAAGTTTGCGATCGACGTTTCAAGATTTAGACACAATTGTATTTTATTTTCAATATACTGTGGAAACTTTCTTACGGCGCTTACCATTTTCTTCCCCGAGGTGCTCAATTCTTCAAGAGTAAGAATTGACATTTAAGCATTCTGAACCGTTTATAAAATAATAATAAGATCTGTTACGCATACTGCAATTTAAATTGTGTTGTTGGAAGGGTTGTAAACATGTATCAGGGAAGGAGGAAGATTTTCCAGCAGAATACACGATAGACAACTGAACTAAGGCTCCGCGTTGGGGACAATGGGGGAGTGCAATGTAACATAATGATGACATGGCATGCTAGAGCTACTTCGAAAATATGTAATCTAAAAGAATCTTAGTGGAGGAGAATGGTGATGCGGTTTGTTGAGGTACTATTGCTTATCCGCAACCTTCGTCTATCTTCGTCAACATTCGTCCTTCTTCTCTGAACCCTTTTTCATTTTAAAAAAAAACACAAACACACATACAACCCCTCCACCCCCCAGCATCCCACGAATCCTTTCCAATTCACTCCATCTCTCTTGCTCTGCCATTCCCGTCTGAATTTGTTTGCCAGGGGTCGTTCGCATGGCTTGTCTTTACGAAATATCCATCACTCAGTTGACAGTAGCGTGGAACTGAAAACAATGCCTGTCCGTTGCACACGTCCATAATGTGGCACTATATTTGCTGCTTCTATAAGCGGAGGCAAGGAGAAAAGAGACCAAGGGGCAGAGGGAGGGGAAGAAGAGAAAAAGGTGAAGAACGACATTGCGTTACCACTACCAAAGCACATTTTAGCCTTTCCTAAGCGGAACTTGAAGGGTTTTGAATAGGAGAAATACAAGATGGAGACGAATGGATTGCTGAGATCTCCAGGAGGGGACAATCTGGTAATGACCATCAGTTTATAAAAATAAAGAAAAAAATATCCTAGAAACATCCGTTAGGAAAGCAATGGGAGAAATAAGGAAATCTCTGTGTTGAAAGCAAAATATATTCAAAAGGAATATCAATGGAGGCCTTCAAATGTTAAGTAAGCTGTGTCCGAATCTTTTTCTATTTAATAGAATTAGAAGAAATGACAATGTTAGTGCAGCACTTGCAGATCTAACCTATCGAAATATATCCGCGGTTTTTCAAGCACAAAATCTATTGAAATAGTTATCTTTCATAACTTCATATTATTTGCCAAGTAAGAAATTTTGTGCAGCATGCGAATAAAAATACAGTCATGCCTTTGAGTAAATTTAATATTTCTGCTGGGAAAAATTTTAACAAGTTACGTTTTCGCCACTCAGCCCAATAAGCAAAAGATTGGTTTAACGATAAGGAAACTGTAACATCTCTTATGTAACTATAAGGAAACTTACAAACAAATTAAGACTTGAGATAGTGACTTTTTGGACAGAGAGTACATTCAATTTTCTGATCCTAAGTTTATTAATTTAAATATTATATTTTTAAGTTATAATGAAATATTTTCTTTATATTAATTTACGAAAAATAAGTATATTTTAAAAAAAATCTAAGTCTATGTCCTCTTTCATACCTAAAAGAACTCAGTGACATCTTTCAAACTACAGCTAAATTATGCACCTCAGACTTAACTAGCTATTTAGAGAACATGACCAGGCTTTTTAAAATACTGCTATTTTTTATCTTGTAATTTAAAGTTAGATGGGTTATAATGTATCATATTCGCCCTAAAATTAAAACTATCGACTCAACTTTCCTGAAGAGTTTTATATTATTGTTTGCCAATGGATATACTAAGAATTTTATTTTGCATTACTGTTGGAATCACTAATTAATACTAAAGATAAATGAGTAAATATTTGGAATTTGTCGAGTTTAAGTACTATTAAAGCATTATGCTGACAGAAGCATCTAGTATGTTGACAGAAACTAAAGGTTGGCTCTACAAATAAATGACATGATAGATGTAATAGAACGGATATTGAAATGTACCGGCTAAAATAAAAAGGAATTCATGAAGCTCTTTACAATATTTTCCCATGCTTTTGGAATATTTAAAACAAGTACTTTTTTGAAATAATCTGTAGGAGTTTCCTTTTTTTCTTAGTAGGCAGCGGAGGAACACCAGTAGCAGGAAAAGAGTTTACAAGTTTATGTCGGCGATACTTTCCACAGAGAAATCAAATTATAGTGCCCTAAACGAGATATTAAATGTTTTATTCCAAGTTTTTTAATATTCAGAAGTTCTACTTTACGCCAATAGAATACTCTATACACGCCGGAAAAATTGCTAAAAGTGGACATTACGTGTTGTTTATCATTCATTCCCTTCGGTTTTCAAATTTTTATGGAAGATTTAGAGGGAGCAGTGATACAGGAACTGTGATCTTAGGAAGATTGTGAATTTTTGCAAGTTGTTCAAATGCATTAATGGTCGACAATAAAAATGTATGAATACTATAACAATAGAATACAGTAGTGTATAGTGTATAAGCAAAACACATTCATTCTCACAGCAGTTTCAGATAATAATGCTGCATCTTGTAGTGAAAAAAATAATAACTACATCAAAACGGGAGACGAAATTTGGTTTAATAAAACTATGCTTATAATTTGGAGCATGAAATTGTTCCGTTGTTTTGTTACTTGTTAATTTTATTTTATGTCGGTCCTTTAAACTGTAGAGCTCGCCACACGAGGGAGGAAGGGTGTGGATTTCGTTAAAAGAAATAATAAAAGCATAATAAATAATATAATTTTAGTCACTAATTTATGGCTACTAAAATTGTAGATGATGTAAATGATCAAGTCTGAATCGATGAGTTTTGAGTAGTTGTGCCAAATATACGTTTAACATAAGAATATTCAGCGTCTTTTTGTTTTCATGTAGATAAAATTATTTGTATGCGCGGTGAAAGCACTATGACTTATGCCCGTCCCGAATCTAGCGCTTTGATATGCTATTGATTATTCAGTCAATCAAGATCTTTTCCCCAGTAGGACACAAACGTTGAAAATACGTGAATTTCCGTTGAATTTGTACCAGAATGTCCATCTGTTCAACGGTTAAGTCGGGGTTGAATAATGATTGAGAAACAGGTTGAAATAACGTTTAGAATAATTGAAGAATATTTTGGAAACGTTGTTTTAAAGTTGATTAAATTCAACCTTTTCCAGTTGGCCAAAACAGTGCACAGTTGCTGGTTGCTGTCTATTGGCATTCATATTTAGTTGAAATTCGCCCGTTGCTTTCATGGTGATACATTAATTTAGTAGTACATTTTCCAGCTGTCTGCACTGGTGTTCGAAGCTGGAACTATTCCGAATCGTCGTTTGTAGCTTGTTACTCTAACCACTTATTCACGGAGTCACCTAGCGAGTAACCAGTATTTTACTATTCCTTATGTTACGAAGACTGTATCTGAAGTAAAAGCATTTGTATTGGTTGAAGGCAGTCACCACAAATCCAGACGCGTCGGTTCACCAGCATGTGGGAGTATTTTGCTCATAGGGTAAGAATAAGAAAACATAGTATTCATCATCAAGAAGTGGACGATGAAAACACGTGTTTTCCAAACATAATTTAACGTTGTATATGCCCACCTATTTAATGGCTTATCCGATGTTTAATAATGGTTGAAAAGAGATTGAAATGAACACTGAGAATAAACATGAAAAACGAAGAATAAAAAAAACTATTTTTGAAAAAAACTATAAGGGTCAGTTCTTCAGTCGACCGCTAAACTTCTAGTCAGCGCTAAGTTGAGGCCAAATCTGATTTTGGCCAATGAGTGCACGCAAAATGAGAGTTAGCCTCAACTTAGCGCTGACTAGAAGTTTAGCGGTCGACTGAAGAACTGGTCCTAAGTCGTTTATTGAACGATGAAATATAGTTGAAAAAATCAATGAAAATATCATTGAAAAAAACGCTAATAAATGTTTCTATAAATGTGGCCTTCTTAACTCATGTATTGAGCGGTGAAATATACTTCTAAAGACAATCAAAATATTTCGTAAGTTTCAAAAAATGGTATTGAGTTTGTATTTCTCAATTATGTCGCTTTAGAAAGATGCATATGAAGTGAAATTTATGTCATAATTGAAAAGGAAAGTTGGGAAAGGTTACATTAACGCCCTATGAACGAAATAAAATGTTAGTTGAAATATAGTTTAAAATTCAATCTGTTTTCAACATACAAATGAGGACATGGTGGTCGTAGTTAATTAATTCTTTTAACTTTTAAGTACAGATTTTATGCAATTAACTTAGAAAGACACATATGAATCTTAATCTATGGCATAATTCAATGTAACAGTTAAAAGCATGTCACGATAATGTCCTATCAACGAAGGCAAATTTTCGTTGGAATATACATTGAAATTGAACGTGTTTTCAACATGCGAAAGAGAACACAAAATAATTAATGGCATTCAATTAGCTTTGAATTATATTTTTTTTATTAAATTAAATAAGAAAGAATCCCAGAAAACGAAATCTATAACATAGCTTAAAACAATAGTTGAATATACGTCGTATTAACGTTTTAGCAACGATAACAAGTCTTTGTTGCAATATTGTTTAAAATTAAACGTAGATTTTCAGTCAATAACGGTTAATCAATGAAATAGAAAATTAATATTGGTTGGGGTTTCAATATGTGCTATATATAGAAGTAGGAATTCTGCCAGACTCCAATAGCTGGTGTCGCCTCATAATATTTATTTTTGTTTCACTAAATCTTGGATTTTTAAACATCCGCGATTTTTAAACGTGTGCGAAACAATGGAACTTATCAGTTGTTTTTGAATTGTTGGAATTAGTTCCTTTCTGCATTAAGAATCGTTAAAATAACCGCACTAGTATATCCATAGCTTATCAGTGCGTTGTCATAATCCATGCAGTGTTTCCAACTCAAATATTTTTTCAATTGCAGTTCGTAGTTTTACACATTTTAATAATGACTGTTAACAACTGAACGTTCTTTATGCCAATCAGTGTTTACAACTGTGAAATTTAAGTGAAAATAGGTTGCTTAAAAATAATTTTATATTAAGTTGGTAACACTGTATGAATTGTGACATTTTAGTTACAGGGCATGGATAGTCTGTACTGTCTTTGTCGTGACTGGACACTTTCATGATGACTGCTTAAAAGAATTTGAATATATTTGAACATATGTATAAAATCTTGGCGGACATGAAACCTTGAATTTCTTTCTATTATCATGTATGTACATTTTAGACTATTTATAAACAACTATCCAAAATGTTTCGAAAAATAATAACTTTCGTAAAAACTATTAATAAAATTTATTTGTAATAGTTTATTGAGTGAATCCAAGATATCATTTTTTGACCATGGACAACGATGAATTTGCTGTGCAGTGTTTTAAGTTTATATTTGTGAAGGTAGCCTCATATCAATTCAATTTTTTTAAGGGCGATTTATAGGCAAGGAAGTTTGAGGAACACTACTATAATGTATGTTTTGGTTTCTCTTATATCTGTCATTCTTTTATTCTATCTCCTTCAAGATTCAGTTTTCTGCAACCCCTTGTTTCATATGCAACCAAAAATTCTCTTGCAATATGTGGGTTGCATAAGGAACCTACAGTTTTTTTTAATAGTGGGAATTTTTGCGGTTGGAGGGAAAAGTTGCGAAAATATCTTCTTTCTTTCCAGCATAAAAAATTTCCTCCAAATATTGAGAAAATGTTTTCTTCCAATTTCTTCAATTTTCTTGACATTTCTAGTATTTTGAAGGTTTAGAAAGTCAAAGAAATAACTTTAAAAAGAACGGAATTCCACGATAAATGAGCGAAACGCTCTTCACGCGAACAACTTATTAACGAAGCATACAGGGTGGTTTTTGAAATCTGTAACAGGACCATAACTCACCTCCTAGTGCACAGAAATCTTTGAAACAAAAAACTGTTAATCCCAAAGTGCATGTGCCGAATCACATGGTTATGATTCTGAAATCAGAGGCGTCTTGTGAATACCTCTACGGGGGGTGGGGACAACTTCAAAATTTTAAATGGAAACAGGTGTTGATTTGACTCCAGTGCAAGCAAGCGCTAAATTTTGAACAACCTTTAGAGGAAACACTTTTCGATAGGTCATACCGTTTGGTAGCTAGAAGACCTAATTAGTGATGAAAATTAAAATGGCGTAGAGGGATTTAGCAAAATTTCAGATGTTGAAACTCAATTGGAATAGTAAATAAAGGTTCCAAACTAAAGCGAAATACTAAATGGGATATGAGGAATCAAACGGTGAAACTTTCGAAAACAGGGATATTGTTTCTGAGGGGCAACTTCAATTTTTTTAAATAGAAACAATGGCTGAGTTTGCTTTCTTTGAAACAAGCATAAAATTTTGAATAATTGTCAGAGGAAACATTGTTTAATATCTCGTAACGTTTGGCAATTACAAAGAGCTAATTAGTAGGTCAACAGTTAACTTACCAAGTACCTTTTGTAACTGAAGATATTTAGAAATGTTTCCTCTTAAAGTTGTTCAAAATTTCATGTTTGTATTAAAGAAAGCAAAACCAATCATTGTTTCTATTTAAAATTTTGAAATTGCCCCCAGAAACAGTATTCCCTGGACGCCCCTGTTTTCGAAAATTTCATCGTTTGATTCCACATATCTCATTTAGTGTTTCACTTTAATTTGGAATCTTTATTTACTATTCCCTTTGAGTTACAGCATCTGAAAAGTCTTGAAACCCCTCTTCACCGTGTTAATTTTGACTATTAATTAGGTCTTCTAGCTGCGAAACGGTTTGAGCTATCGAAAAATGTTTCCTCTAAAAGTTGTTCAAAATTTAGAAATTGTTTCAATGGGAGCAAAATCAACCCCAGTTGGCATTTAAAATTTTGAAGTTGCCCCCGTAGAGGTATTCCCGAGACGCCCTTGTTTTCAGAAGTATCACCATATGATTCCGCACATGCACTTTAGTACTAACATTTTTTTTGTTTCAAAGATTTCTGTGCACTAGGAGCTGAGTTATGGCCCTGTTGCGGATTTCGAGAATAAACTACCATGAGCATGTATTTACCAATTCAAAATTTGAAGGGTGTGAGGCAAAAACATGGTAACCCACAAATGTTTATTTTTTTAGTTATTCAGCACCCGATGGAAAGGAATCATACCGAGTCGTTTAATATTGTCCGACTTCAAATTGTGCTCCAGAGATGGCAGCAATATTTACTTATGGTAAGCCTATTGTAACATTTTGGGATTCATAAGATGGTAACCAACAATTAAGATGGCGGGAAACGAGGAGCAGTATATCAGCTTGCCACTAAAAAGGAAAAGAATTTCTAAATTAAACATTTCTTACAGCGAGTTCAGTGAAAAGATTTATTCTTGAGTGACTTAGGTAGCGAATATTATGGTATAAATAATAAAACATGGTAACCCACACAGCAGCATGAAAAATAGAAATTCGTTATTTTGATTTGGTACAATTATTTTAAGCCTTTATGTATAGCTTTACGTGAAAAATCAGCTTTCAGCCAATGAAAATGACTTGTAAAAATCGAATTTCTTAAAAGTTTAACATTGTGGGTTACCATGTTCTTGCCTCACACCCTTCATTTCGTCTAAAATTTCTCAACAGTTTGCGATCTATTTCGCTTTTGTGTCCCTACAAATAGGCTGGAGACTGGGTTCCAAATAAAATCGCTTTAAGGTACAGTGTGTGTTGAAAGTGATCGCTGCAGGAAATCCATAAAATAGGTATTGCCTAGTTATAAGCAGTTTCGGCTCTTAATTTTTATTATTAATCCCTTTTATACTTTAAATAAAACCGAAAATTATTTTTTTTTTTAACACAAGTTTCAAATTATTCTTTTTAATTGCCAAAGAAATTATTTCAGTACAGAAATTATCAATAACAACACAACCTAATCGAAGATATTAATAGCTCCTTTCTTAGCCCTCAAACACACGTAATTATATATGACTAGTAAAAAAAATAATTCAAATGCTCTTAAACAGGAAACTGCCTGAGAGAACGATTATTTTTGTGCGTTTTGGTTTTACTCTATTCTTTCGTTGATTCTAACATAAATTAGATATCAGGGTCATCTTTGCTTGATGTAGAAGAAAAGGAGGAGGCAAAAATCTTGTTTCTAAACGTCATCAAACTCAATTAAAGTCATCGTATGTCGTGTAGTAATGACAAACACAGCGCTTTAGAATGATGTGGCATACACCACCTTGGACTCTCTCTCCTGCTTTGACTTCAAACAAACACATCAGGATATAAGTAGTGTTCACCAATGAGATTTCCTTTTTGTCTTCTTTATGAGATTAGTTTTTTTCTTTCTTTCGAAAAATAAAAGTTGGGAAGATTTGTGTTGTGCGAAAAACTATACTCCACTAACGCTTCTGACACACTCGTTTCAAAGAAGCGTATGGAAAACTTTTGTTCTATTTTATAACTTGTGTTTTTTTTTTTTTTTTTTTTTTTTTTTTTTGCGGAAACTGTCAGCGGCAAAGAGAGAAAGAGAGAGAGAGAGAGAGAGAGAGAGGAGGAGGAGGAGGATGAAATGTAACTTAAGATTTGCTGAAACAAGTAACACTAACCTATATTTAGAGTCACTTAACCTAAGAAGGAAACCAGTAATATGGTATCAAAAACATACATATTCATTTTTTTTTTTTTTTTACCAAGACGTATCAAAAAAATAAAATTTGACTGTCTTGCTTTTTATTTTAATATAGAAATATTTCATTTACAATCAGAACACAGTTTATTAGTTTTCTTTCTAATCCAATTCGGACGATTATAGAAAGAAGATGGGTGAGGAGGAATGACGTAATTATAGTAGTAATGGCACCCAGCTCCCGTAATCCAGTTGGTAACGTCTTTGACTTCGGATCGGCAATGAGTAAGCACACGGGTTTGAAGCCCGTTGTTGACCATTCTTATGATTTCCAGGCTTTGCCTCGGTTTTACCAGGCAAATGCCTGAATGGTATCTTAAGTAAAGCCTTCCAATACCTTTCTCATCCTTTACCCTTCTCTATTTCGGTCTGAGACAAAAATACTTAGTCATAAATAAAATTGAAATGTAGCAACAGTAGTAGTGGTAGTAGTAGTAGTTGTAGAAGCTGCAACAGCTCTAGTAGTATTAGAAGTTGTAATATCAGTAGCCGTTGTAGTAATAGTACTTGTATATACTAGCAGTACGAGTCTAAGCCTGATACTAGTAGACTAAGCCTCGAGCAGAGGCATAAGTCACCCAGCGATACACTAACAGAGAAACATAATGCAGAAATATTTTATTGCAGCAAAGAAACTTGGCGTAACGCATTTTGGAAGTGACAGAAAGATATGGGCAATGTTCTGAACCGATCGTGTGCTTACCTGGTCGATACCAATAAACCCTGCGAGGCTAGTAAAGGTCGGTCAGGCTTCGTGTAAGGAAATCTTTCCAAAATGTTTCATGATGCTTTATGCAAAGGGTTGTCTAGAAGCATCCGGGTAGTTTCTAATGTCAATATCAAAGGTTTACCCGTTAGATCCTTGCTTCTGAGTCTTAACTCGTTCGCGTTCGCATAGAGGGCACCTTTGGCTTCGTCAGTACCAAATCTTGATAAATAATATAAGACTGATTTTGCTGTTAGTTTGATGCACTGAGTTACAGTTGTTGAGAGACTGTCAGAAACGGAGAGCGAGCTATTTTGTGTACTGAACCTCATCCACCCTCTCCGTTTTGACCTTGAGGAGTTATAGATAGTGGAGATGGAGAGGAACGAAAAAGGATTCTCCGCTGATCCTCTCGCCCAAGGAGGCCAAGAAGGTTACCTCGCGAGTGTCGCTAGTTGTTTGAACAACCTTAGACATGGCGGTGACGCAGGACAAGATTGGAATGCCCTAACTACCAACTTTCGCAAACACATCACAAATTCAATGCGTGACATAACTGACAGAAACATCCTCGAATGTAAAAACAGAAGGCACAAACGAAATTATTCTTGAGCAAAATCTCCAGCAATACCACATAAGCGAACGAAAACTGCAGCGAGCGATTGTGTTATTCGTTTCTCGTCAATGCAAATGAAGTCCCTAGACGCCTCCGCTCATGGATTTCTTTTCATGTGGATTGCTAAAACAGTGATATTACTCGGTGGCGGCGGTTACGCACCGTGGACAATCTTTGGAAAATCTGTGAGGGTCATGAGGCATGGTACGTTATTCCCCTTTTCATGCTACGGGAAAATTTGTTGCAATGCAAATTTCAGTGAAAGACGATTGTTTGAGCCCATGACCGTCTCTCCCGAGTGCAATTTGGTGGTAGTGGTGAAGGATCTTCTGGAAGTATTATTTGAAAGAACTTTCTAAACTAACCCGAAATGCTCCTTATGTTACTGAGGAAAATCCCGAAAACAAATACTGAGAAGAAGACCAGAATGAACAGGATTCGAGCCCGGACAGGATTAGACCACAGAGACTAGGGCCATCCCCAATTAACTATCTGAGAAAAAACTTTGATCAGCTTTATTTCCTTCTAGTTATTGTACTAACGATGACTTCATTCACTCCTGATACGAGTTCAATGCTTTATAAATTCCACAACCTGGATTCGAACTCAAAACATGCTGTTCCCTAGCTTAATGCGTCAAACTTCACGATAAACAAGACTGGCTTAATAAGTTGGAAACAGTAATCAAACATAAATTCAAATTTGCAAATCCAAACCATTGGTAAGTGATTTTGAGCTCTCATTAAATGAAGCTACCCATTCTGCATCCTTTCTCTTCTGAACACTTAAATTCAGTACTACTTTTCCATCTCACCCTCCTCCCATTCGCTCCCTCAATAAGAAAAAAAAAAGAACAATCCAGTAACGAAGACAATCCAAAATCCTGCCGACAGTTTATGTCACCATCCCATGCGTCCTGTTGTCTTCTGCATATTCAGCATTAGTAGCTCTTTAAAAAATCCCACAATTTATCGCTCTACTTTTTGAAAACGAGATATCTCGTTTTCCCCAGTTCTTGCTTCTTTATTTTCCCCCACCCCACCCACTTTTTACCCTCTATTACGTATGGTTATATATTTAAGAGGGGAAAAAATGCCGCTGTTGATATAGCCTTAACAATTGTGCTATATCCAGAATTTATCATGGGACACGCCTGGCTACAATTCTTCTCATTGTGCTTGGCAAAGCAAAAGCCACATACCACTTAGAAAAATCTGCCTCACATGAAATGGTTTCTGTGTACATAACTATAAAAATATATATATATATATATATATATATATATATATATATATATATATGAAGAGAGGAAGAATTTCTTCCGAAGATAATACGCTATCAAATTTCTGATGATGCAAACTTCCTGTTCCATCCTCATTTATTGTTTATGCAGTATATTACTGCTGGGAGTATCTGCCACACTGTGTATAATGTAATACGGCAGTATCCGAAAGGACGGCAAGCAAGAAGAGAAAGACTTATAAGACATATCATGATGGAGGGGCTGGCAGTGAGGATGGGGGTAGCTGTTGATAGTTGACAGTCGCTGTTTCTGTGGGTTGGCGGAGGGATATAATTCACCTCTGTGCCGCCACTAGCGTCTTTGCTTGATCCGGAACGGAGCCACTACTTCTTGTGAGTCGGACATTTCTTCTATCCTTCTCCAACACTATCAAAAAGTGTTGCCAACTAGTTATCATTGCCGCTGAAAAATCTCTGTAACTCGACTGTCTTGTCTCTCGTAGGTGTGTGTCTCATCTTCGCTCTCACTAACGATCTCTATTATAACTCACAGAATGACAAATACTTTTTTTCATTTCATTTATATTAATGGGACGGATCGACAGCTATGGATTAAGGAAAGGGTTGAATAAGGTATCTGTCAGGACCTTGGTCTAGGTACCACCACGGTATTTGCCTCGTGAAGCTAAGGAGGGCTCTAGACACTCTCAGTCAGTATAGCCACGAACAGGGCTCAAACCTGATAAAATGTTACTTTCGGATAAATTGTTGATTATGTAATTTTCGTGAATAAAGATTGAAGGAAGGCCCCACAGATTTTGATCTAGGAGTCATTGTGGGGTAATTAGAAGAAACAGAACAGCGCCGTTCTGCACAATTATATTGGACACTGATGATATTCACAAAAGTATCTGTATACACAACGCATAAATGGACCTTTAAATGAGTATATAAAAATGTGCATCTTACATCAGTGTAAGATGCCCACTAATTTGGGGGAACTTGCCGAATTGTAGCTTTATATTATAATTCAGAAATGGGACCATAACCATAAAACGCAAAAGAGAAACTTTCCATGGCTATATGATAAAAATATATGAACAAGTATGGAAGTATTTCGACTCTTCAGAAAATATTTGCTATAGTGTCATGCTCAGAAATTTAATGCACTATTTTTTTAAGTTTGGTGTGAGAAAGCAAATAAGAAAATAATCCATTAGCATAATGACGTTTATTGTATTGAATATTTACCAAGCAGTCGTAGCTCAGTTACTACTGCACTGGCTTCGCACTTCGTATGTTGTATTCCCGCTGCGACCATTCTGCGTGAGTTTTTTCTATGTTTTTCCTGAGACACGTAAGGTGCCTGGGATGGTGCCTGTGAAACTAACCCCTGACCAACTTCTTTCTCACATCATCAACCCACTCTATTTCGTACTGAGCCATAGTTGTCTAAAAGACATAAACGAATTTCCAATTCCATTAGATATTTATGTACAAGTGTCCTTGTGTGACTACATGTTACTATTTTCAAGAAGAGAAGTTAAAAGAAATGAATGTCTAACCAGAAAACAATAATAGCAGTCTTGCAATTCGTTTAGGTACCGGTACTAGTGAGCATCTATTACCAGCCTTCGGGGCAGACTTCACCTGTTTCCCGCCAAACACATAGCTTCTTTGTTATTCAGTCTAAGCAAGTGCTTGATAATCAAAACTACACAATTTTACTCTGTCATGGAGAGTAGCACGATCCTAAACTGTTTTGTGAATAGAAGATTTTTAGGAAGAAGGAAAAAAGATATATTTACGTCTAAAACGACTAGCTTCGTCTCTAACGTGACCGACATTCACTACAACCCCTCAGAGAGCATATTGACTAGTCCTTTCACACCATAAACGTTTCGGCACCCGATCAGTTCGGCGCTACCGGTTCTGCGCAGTAACGTTTCGGCGCCAGAGCTTTAACAAAGAATCACACTAGGGAAACTAATGTATTAAAGAGGTATTAAAAACTTGGTCCATAAGATACGACAGAAGTAGTGTTTTAAAAAAACCGGAAAAATTGGAACTTTTTTTTTTTACTTTTACGGGGTCCCTGACAACATTTTATGATCAATGAATTAGTTAAAAGGTTAGTTGATGTTCAAAACATACATATAGAAAAAAATCCACAATGGGACCACGTCTGACAAAGTTTTGAAGCAAAATGTAAGTTTTATGGGTCTGAGACAAGGATGCCTAAGGGCCAGAAGGGAACAGAACGTTTCTGTCATGTACAAGGGTGCTAATGACATATATTGCATTCCTAATGTAAATTGCAAGTTTTTTTGTACATTTTTAACGTAAGATCATCCAATTTAACGGAAACTAAAAGAAATGCATTAGGTGTGTTAAGTAGTGGATATTGGTGATGAAAAGGTAAAAAAAAAAAAATGTCAATAAAACCACGGTTCTTTTACTTCGTGGAGAAAAAAATAATTTTTCCTTTTTTTTTTCAAAATTTCCGGTTTTTTCCCCGGTCTTTAAAACACTAGACAGAAGAACAGATCCAGGGGCTGTGTTAATGGAAGAGATGCAATGAGACGTTTATACTTCAGTAAGCACTTGAAAAATATAATACTTTTATTTAAATGATTTTAATTATGAAGTGATTTTTTTCGACGGAAAATGAATTTATTTATTTATTTACAACATAAACAGGCTGAGCTAAAGCAGGGACGTAACTAGGGAGGAGCAGAGAAACAGGATTCAGGGGCGCTACTCGTAATTTCGTAATGGCGCAATTTATTATTTTATATTCAAATAAAATAAGTTTCATATTTAATTACAATGTATTCTGCATACCTTTGGAACAATTTATATACATACATACATATATATAAAACAGAGAAGAACGTCATGTTAAACTGCAAGGTTCGAGGTCGAGGTTCAAGTCCGACGGCGAAGTCGAGGTTGAAGTCTAATCTCAGGTCGAGGTTAAACTACCATTTTAACTAATTTCTCTATTTTATATTACGAATGGAACCTCCATCTCATTAGCACCCTTGTACACGAGAGAAACATCCTGTCCTCTTGTGGCCCTTAGGCATCTTTAACTCAAACAGTGGAAACTTAAATAATGCTTCAAAACGTCAGAAGCAGTCCCAAAAAATGACTTTATTGCCGCTTTTTTTTTCATCTCGAATAATCTTTACTTAGCACATCTTATGCATTTCTTGTTTAGGTTCAGCAAAAGTAAAGGTTCTTACGTTGAAAATGTACAAAAACTTTCTATTTACTTTAGGAAAGCAATATATCTTATTAGCGCGCTTGTACATGACAAAAAAGACAAGATCCATCCACTTAAGTCCTTTAGGCATCTTTGGCTCAGACCGTGGAAACTTAAATAATGCTTCAAAACTTTGTCAGAAGCAGTTAGAAGCAGATTACAAGAAATAATGTTTTAAGTACTTGATTGATCATCGAATGTCGTCAGGGGACCGTAAAAGTAAAAGGTACATTACTATGTCACAAGGTATGTTAATCATTTCCGTTTTCCTCACTTTGGCGCCGAACTGAACTGGCGCCGAAACGTAGCCTGCGCCAAAATGGTGGCGCCCAAACGGCGGTGCCGAAACGTAGCGGACCCACAAGTTTCGTATGTAACCTCATAGTTATGGAATCACCTTACTATACATATCTTCCCCCGATGAGCATCTTTCCTCAAATGATTGTACAGGGTGTATCTAAAGTAGTTATCTATCTGGGGAAATACAGGGATCTCGAAGAAAATATTTCAAATTTTATTTCAGAGAGCTTGAATTATATATCCGTTTCTAATTTAGTAAATCTTCAACTTTCCTTTATAGTATGTTTGCACTATGTGTATTCAGGCTCTATTGCGCGCTAGCGCCTAAAGAAAAGTAGATAAAGACAAGCTGAATGCATATAGTACAAAACTACCGTGTTGAAGTGGTATAGTCTTACTAAATTGAAAAAAAATCAAGGCAAGCAAACCAAAATCTGACGTCATTTTGTCTCTACATACTTTGGTTTATGCGCTGGGAGTAATTCCGCCAGACCCCCTCTGTGGAGGGTGTTAGCCCCCAAATTCTAGAGAGCATCCCCAACTTGAAAAAAATGTATAATAAAAATCTATATAAATCGTGCAAAACTCCACTTACACCTTCCCAATATTGACTTTAACCCCTCCAAACTTAAAATCGTGGCGGAATCCCTGGGCACTAGTGAACCATGTACTAGTCTACCATACCATTTAAGTTTAATTACATAATTAAACTAATCAAGAAAAAAGCATACCATGAAGTGTAGTGTTTTATACGAGAAAAGCAAACTATTTGAAATTCGAATACAATGTTAACGACTCTTCACTAATTCGAGTAGATTCTGTTAGTGATCTTGGTGTAGCTATTAAATGTAACCTTTCATTCAAAATACGCATAAATCGTCTTGTTAGCGAAGCTGTCAGGAATCTCGGGCTTGTAATAAGACTTGCAAGCTATTTATTGCGTATTGTTGTCTTAACAACTTTATATTATGTCAGGTGAAAGCTAAAATACGCTGCCATAATATGGGATCCTAATAACAGAAGAACTCTCGGCAAATTGAAATTATTCAGTCTCAATTTGTACGATTTTCGACTTAAAAAGAAACAGAAATATATTCTAAGTTCGAAAAGTACTTAGACCTGGCAAACAAGTACAGGTTACAATCTCTTGACAATAGAAGAGTTAATTACAGAATTTTTTAGTTCGAAATGGTTCGTGGTGTCCTCAAATTTTGTAACGTTAATTTAACTCATAATTTTGCACAGCGACGTAAGTCGGGTGACAATACAATATCCCATTGTTACTTTCATATATATTTTTATACCAGGTGCGTAAATATGAAACCGGAATTTATGTACAAAAAATACACAGTGATTGGATGACAATGCTAAGAACTATTTTATTCGAAGTATTGGCCATCGCTAGCGATAATTTCTGCCATCGTTACGGCAATGTGTAGATGCCAGACCAAAAAAAACTATGCTCTCTTGTGCTGCAAACCAGTCATCAAGCCATTTTCGTACATTTTCGTAAGATGTGAAGCGCTGGTCAGCAATTGCGTGTCCCATGGATGCAAATAAGTGAAAACCGGAAGGGGCCAAATCTGGTGAGTAAGCCGCATGCGAAAGGATTTCCCAGCCAAACGTCGCAATTGTTTCCTTGACCGGTTTTGCTGTGTGGGAGAGTGCATTATCGTGAAGCACAATCAGTTTATGTTGTCTTTGGTCATATTCTGGTCGTTTTCCACGCAAAGCTTGATGCAAATCGATCATTTGTTGTCGGTAACGTTGGGTATTAACGGTTTCGCCAGGTTT
Source organism: Lepisma saccharinum (assembly GCA_022664845.1). Lineage (NCBI taxonomy): Eukaryota > Metazoa > Arthropoda > Insecta > Zygentoma > Lepismatidae > Lepisma > Lepisma saccharinum. The sequence continues at coordinate 1,231 of JAGDQP010006914.1, read as the reverse complement.
CAGCAGTTCATAATAGATCGCTCCTTTCTGATTCCACCAAACACAAAGCATTGTCTTCCGCCCATAGCGATTTGGTCTTGCAGTCGATGTCGCCGGTTCTTCTGGAGTTACCCATGAGTTAGGATTCTCGAAATAGATCCACTTTTCGTCACCAGTCACAATTCGATGGAGAAATGATTTCCTTTTGTACCTGGCGAGCAGAATTTCGCAAGTGTTTTTTCGGTTTTCCTACTGTCGTTCAGTCAATGCATGTGGAACCCATTTTCCCACGTTCTGAATGTTGCCCATGACTTTTAAACGTATGGAAACTGCTTGTCTTGTCACATTTAATTGATCCGCGAGTTGTTGTTGCGTTTGAGCGTCATCCTCATCCAACAAAGCTTGCAATTCGCTGTCTGCAAACTTTTTCGGTGGTCTTCCACGTTCTTCGTTTCTCACGTCAAAATCGCCACTTTTAAATATTGTAAACCACGCATAGCACTGTGACTTACCAAGAGCATGATCACCGTAAGCTTCGACAAGCATGCGATGGATTCTGCAGCAGTTTTCTTCAAATGGTAACAAAAAATCAATACTGTCCGCACATCGTAGTTTGTAGGTACAAATTGCGACATGTTCAATGCTATTATACACTACACTATGACATGAAACTTGTCTGGTTCATTTTTTTCATTTTGGGACCCACCTTCCACCCCTGTCTCTATGCATTCTTTGCACAAAATGGGTTGTGCACTTCCAAGAGCGTGCAGCACGAGCAGTTGTTCGCTCTTCCCATTTTGGGACAGGCAGTCCCTAGAGATTCTCGGATTGCCGGTGTTCCGACAATCCGAGAAGCTCCTTTGTTTCCTCAGTTTTGACCTCGGGTGGTGCGGGACGGACTTTGGACCAGGCGTCCAGAATGTTCTCCTGGTCTTTATTCCTAATTTCGGAATTTTTTTCTTTTGGGGGGGATGCCCTACCATTATCTTTTATTTGCAATTTTATACAGAAAACATTTAACATATAGAACAACACACATACACATACACACAAGGACAGCACAACATAGACGTCGACTCAAGATGGCTTCCTCTTCTTTTTCTGAAACGATAAGAAAAAGGGGGAGGGAAATGAAGCTGGACTGCAACGTAAGTATTACTGGAATTTTCTCACAAAGTTTTTGCTGGTCCGTTCTGTTTTTCCATTTCTGGTTCCCTTCCTCCTTTACTTACGAAGTTTGTCTTGTTCCTCA
>JAGDQP010006913.1:54773-69291 GCA_022664845.1 Lepisma saccharinum | reverse complement strand
CTGTATAACATGCTGACGTTTTGTGACACGTGGAACTCGGCTGCATGCACTGCCGTACGTGTTGATACTCCCCTCGATTCGCTCGCGTCGCTGCGCCAAGAATCCCACGGCAGGCCGCGCATCGAACTTGAGGAGTTTGGAGGAACTGCGTCTTTTTATCACAACCAGAATCTGCAGTGCACTGCGCCACATGATGCAGATATTCCCTCATACTCCAGAGCGCTGCGTCCGAATGGGGAAACTTCCACATTCTGCCTGTATAACATGCTCCTGGCAGTGCTAACGTTTGTGACGAGTAAAACTTGGTGGGACACGCAGGAGTATTGGAAGTTGGCGCGAGGAACTAGGCTCATCCATATTCCATTTCACCACTTTTTAAGGTTGAAGGAGTTGACTGGACAGTTTGCACCCCTGGTGCTTTTGCTCGTATTTCGCAGCTTTTTACACTTGTGTAATGTATATACTCGCTTCGCCTCATTGGGGCGCTGCCCCCAGAATTCCAAGATGGCCTCGCTGGGGCGCACCCCTTTATTGCAATCAGGCTCCAGCTGGGAACTGTAACCTAGTAGGGGAGACGAGCCGAATTTATTCTAACCTACTCGTAATGGTACACCTTCATACCAAATTTCGTTTCTCTAGCTTCAGTCATTATAAAGTGGGGCTTAGGCGGGCATTTTGGATAAAAGATGGACACATTTTTAACGTTTTCTTATATTTTCGTGACATACTCGTGATGATACACTGTCATACCAAATTTCATTTCTCTATCTCGAACGATGTGAAAAATGGTATTTCAGCTGCCATTTTGAATCAAAGATGGTGAATTTTTTAAAACGTTGTTATGTTTTCCTAAACTACTCTTGATAATACATCATTATGCCAAATTTCGTATCTCTGGCTCAAGCAGTTGGAAAATGGATTTATGACGCCCGCCATTTTGGATCCAAGATGGCGTCTTTAGAGATATTTTGTAATATTTTCATAATCTACTAATAATGTTGTACTGTCAAACTAAATTTCATTATTCTAGCGGCAGGCGTTTAGGCTGTGTATTCTTTAAAAGTTTAGGGTTGACGGCCATTTTGAATTCAAGTTGGCGACTTTTTCAAATTTTTAAAATGTTTTCTTAATTTGCTACCAATGATGTAGTTTCATACCAAATTTCACTGTTCTATCTTTAGCCGTTTAGGCTGTGTATTCTTTGAAATTTTAGGTTTGGCGGCCATTTTGAATCCAAGATAGCGACCTTTTCAAAATGTCGGAATTTTTCCTTTATCTACTTATCATCCTTTACCTTCATACCAAATTTCATGTTTCTAGCTTACTCCAAACACCCTAAACAATATGATGAGTGAGTCAGTCAGTGAGTGAGTGAGTGAGTGAGTCAGTTAGCCTAAAATGTGCAATTTCAGGGGTCCACAACTAGAACATAGTTTCAGATACGAATATGAAATTTTGTACATCTGCACATATTTACCATATCTCCTTAACGGCAAAAGCTCATATTCCTATCTTTAACATCTTTTTTCTTACGGGGCCCCCAAATCGTCGATTTTGCCATAAACTCTTGTTCCTGTATAACATGCTTCTGGCAGTGCTAACGTTTTCTGACGTGAAGAACTTGGCTCATGCACTGCCGTGCATGTTGATCCTAGACGAATACTTTTCCACAAATACCGTAGTGACTGGGCAATATATCTACACTGTACATAATTATTATATGTCCTAGAAAACTTATGAAACAAGATTACATGCCCAGAAAATGATGTTTTCGCCAACATCCAGTATGGTACCATGCTATAGTAACCCACATTAAAAAGCAGAATATACAAACCAGAGTATGACGTATATAATAGAAGAACATCGTAGATAGACCCGAAGCAGACAGATTCTGGAAGCCCTCAAACTGTGCACCATTAAGGCTAATATAACATATATAGCTACTATAACACTCATCTTAAATACTAAAGAATCTTACCAGGCAAATGAACGAGGTCATAGGAAATATAGACACAGAATAATCACAGAGAAACATACTACAGGATCAGACTAGGATCTGTTCAATCCAGTAAACTGAGACAATTGCAGAATTAGGTAGATAAGCAGCAAGGACTTATAAGTGCTATTATATATATTAAGAATGAATTAAATATTCATCCAGTCAATAGTTAAGACTCGTTACTAGAAGCAAAACCTGAGTTGTTACCGTTGACCGTGATAAAGCATATCAAAAGAGGAAAGCAAGCAATCTGTCTTCTAATTATAATTATTGTTATCAAGTTAGATTCTTGAATATTTTTGTGATAGGCTTTTTATAAACATTGAATTAAGGATTGAAAAGCCGCAATCGTTTACTTTCATTGTCAGTTTCACTGGTCAAATGTTTTATATTGCAATAAATGTTAATTGTGATCTCCAACATCTTCGAGTTATAAATTATTATGCTGAAAGCGAGTTACTTAGTCATTGGTCTTCCTTTTTCGGATATAAATAAAATAATAAATATTTATGCTGAGAAAAAAATAATTTTAAAGTTCCTGAGAAAATATTGAAACCTCTTTTCCTTATTTAAGATTACTTGGTAACACGTAAATGTAGTAGATTTATTGTTTAATAAATTATTAGTTAAGCCCGTAAGTTTATTTTTCTGTCAAGTTGGCTGAAGACAGTGAAACCATTTTGAACATATTTATTTCTTGTTTGAAAATCATCTTACCTAAAAACCCATGTTTGAGCAGTGTAATCAATTACTTCAGAGCGAATGTTCTTGATGATAAGAGATGTTATACCTATATCAGCCTCTTTTCGTTCCAACATTCCTACCATCCCATCAAAAGATTCATTCCATTTATATCCCCAAGAATCAGTAGGAATGAGTTTCATGCTATGCAGAAATAGAAATGCAGTTTTATTAATTAAAGCTACACAATTACGAGAAATAGAACATCGAAATGTCTAAGAAATAAGTATCAGATAAAAAGAAAATTAAATAACATATAAATGGCTGATTACATTTATACCTTCCAGCTCAGTTTGATATTAAAAACAAATGTTTAACATATACTATATACCTCAATATAATTGGCCACTTACCTGAATGTTCGGATCTGATACTTGTTCTTTTTCAACTGATGGTGTCACCTCTAGCTGGTATAACAGCAGCCACCCTCTGGGGCATGCTTTGGACTGGGTTTGGATCATACCCTCAGGAGTGTTATGTTATTCTTGTTGCAAAAACTCAAGTAGTTGGCCCACAGCTAATAGCACAGGACGTCCATACTCCATTGTACGCCCATTTGATGTCCGTGGAAATACTGCACTTGAGATGGATAACTAATGGATATACTGTACATAACATGTCTAGAAATTAGGTATCTCGAAGATGAACATTGTGAACATGCACGTGATGTCCAGTAAAAAGAATGTCCGGGAAATGGATATTGTGGATGTCCAATCCCAATGGATGTCCCGAAGACGGAATTGTGGAAGTTCAATGGATATCCAGAAAATGGAATGACCGTGCGAAGGAAATTTTGGACTTCTACTGGATGTCCAGGAAATGGATGCTCGAGGACGAACACTGTGAAAATCTAATGAACGTACAGCACATTAAATCTGCAATAAATTTCCATAAAATAGACATCCAATAAATCTGCATGAAATAGATGTCTATGTGAAGACATATTGGGGTCCAAAAGATTTCCAAAAATTGGGCTTATTTGTATTTGAATTTGAATCTTATTTATGGACTGTGGGCATATCAAGTTCAGCCCATGATGTGTAGGAGAATGCTGGCAGGTAGTCACCAGCTGAAATCCCGGCATTTGCCTGGTGTGACTGAGAAGAAACCCTAAAAAGCCCTCAGGTAGGATGGGCGGCTGTAGGCCTTACTTGTGCTGCAGAGAATTGGAGTGCAGCGAACATTTAGAGAGCATTGTCTGCTAAAACTTCACAAACATAATAGGACAATATTGAATTTTATGAAAGGCCTTTAGACAACTTTAACTCAAGCCAAGTGGATGATAATTGGAGAATTGCTGAAATGAGGAAAGTGGAAGGAAACGAGAGAACGACACGAAAACCCATACATACAGGGTAGGCTCACTATTAAACGCTATGTGGCACGAACCGAGCTCGAACTGGAGTTCCTAAGCATCAGAGGCGAAAGCTCTACCGCTGTAACCGTGTCCAATATTGAAATTTCAATGAAAATTTCAATTGCGTTTCGAAGTAGCTTAAATTAACTTGGTGCGTAGACGAAATGTTTGAGAGACGAAAGATCTTGAAAGGAAAGAAGGCAGAAGATAGTTTACAGGCAAATCAATTATGTATGAACCGAGGTCAAGAACACTAATCCATAGAAGAAAAAGAAGAAGAAAGTGGAGTGGGGAAATAAAAAGTTAAGACTCAGATAAGAGGCGTTTTGTGCAAACGCTGCGGCTTGAAATCAGGCAGCAAACACTTTTCCTTGATATACTTGTCACTTACGACACGTCACTTTTGCCACTTTTTGTCACTTACGACACGAAAAAATGGAATCAGCAGTGTTGCCAGTGCCTTCTATATATGCGAGAGGTGAAGAAGATTTATCCGTGCGTACTGTATTTGGTTGTAACTAGGGTAACCAGATTTTTGAAACACAAGAACAGAACAAGTTACAAATTTAAACATTAAAAACGGAGAAAAATAGGACACTTACATTATTAATTGTTTCTCCTACGAACTACAAGCAAATCCTGAGAAACTCAGAAATAAAAATACCTTTAACTTTTATTAAACAATACATAAAGAATATAAATCAGGAAAGAATAATAAATACTATTTCAGATGTTGCAAGTCAACTTCCCCATTTGTTGATTAATCTATGGGAATTTGTGAAAGGAATGAAACTGACTGTCATGCAGAAACTCGGGCGTGATTTGCATGAGTGTACTGATTTACTTCCATTGTTTTAAAGAACGCAGCATTCGTATGGTTCGAAAGTTGCTTGAGAAACGTGTTTGCATAAAAGCAGCTTAATAATCCCGGATGTAACTGATAGTGGGCAACTGACATCACAAGTGGTAAGCGAAATTTCTGTTGGTAGCAGAGGTGAATGCATATCTGCACTTAAATCTACAAATGCTTCAAAAGATAGAAAAAAAAGCAAAGAAATCTTGCTGGACCAAGCTGTTAATACAGTTGTCATTGACCACGAACAAAAATTATCTTTTAGTTCATATGAATCAGAGTACGAGTCCAACACTAGCAGTGAATAATTCTGTAACAACTCCTCAAAAGCGTTCTAAAAATAAACATAAACAGTATCACGAAAGGAAAAAAGAAACCGAGAAAAACTGGCATAAAAATAAGTGACATTGAGACAGGCGCATACAAGAGCGTAATCTCGTGTTCAAAGTTAAAAATAAATACTACTTTGGTTGTCTTCCCCTCCCCCTTTTATCTTTTCTGTTTTTGTTTCTGGTTGATATATTTATGGATAAAAGGTTGTCAATATGTATCCATTTATAACTGTAGACGGTTAATATTAAGTGTACTCTTGATTGTATGGAACTTTTGGGGAAGGGAAACGAATATATTTTCAGAACAAAAGTATGGACGAATAACAATGTTTCAAACCTACATTCTTGAAGCGTTCAATATCGCCTCGATATCAGCAGGAATAAAATTGAACTCCTTGCAATATTTTCTTGCAAATCAGAATGTAGATCTGTGAATGATAGAAGAAAGTGGTCCAACTGAAATTAAAATTTCTAATTATAATTATACAAATTATTTGTATAATTATAATACATTACGTTTCGAAATGAAATGAAACGAGTGTTTTACCGAGTGAAACGAAATGTATTGCACTTCTTTCGAGACAAGATCTGCCTATTACTCACATTAATAAACACCCAAGCTTAAGGAACTTAACATGTGTATTAAGTATTAAAGATATAATGTGTATTTACGCTCCGTCTGATAACAACAATAGACGAGCGAGATCTCAGTTTTCTTTACAATGATCTTGCGTACGAGATATAGTAGTATCATAATATGGAGGTGAGTTCCGCGGGTGATTTCAGCGCAGCTAGGGAAGTGAATTATTCCACTTCGAGGTCGAACTGTAGTGCCGAATTGCGCAAAGTGATTGATGAATTTAAGTTATGAGATTTAGTATGTTTTAAATTATGTAAAGTATCAACCAACTTTCTTTTATTCGGGCGGATCAAGTAAAATTGATGCAATTTATATATCTGAAAATTTAGTCTCCAGTTAATATAAATAAGTATCATAAATTACCAATATCAGACCACTTGTGCGTCACTGCTGTCTTTGAGAGGGTTGCAAAAACATTCTACTATCGAACATTTGTGGCGAATGAACGACACCTATTTATGTCATGACGAATATAAAGCTTTTTAATAAGTAATATATGGAATGAAGTGCTTACATACATATCTAAATATAAAATAGTATTACTTGGTGACATAATGTAAAAAAGAAATTGACATTTCATACTAAATCGTTTATAAAGTTTCATAACAAACTCCAAAGGAAACAAATTGAGTATTATTATCATTTATTGGAACTCCGCCATGCCGGTCCTAAGCCAAGATGGGAAAAGGGGAGGGTTGGGGAAGGGAGGCACGCTACCCTGTAAAAACCACTAAGCCAGGGATAAGACACCTTAAATCCCCCTGTTAGCATGAGAGCAGTGAGAAGGCAGCCCTTTCATCATGCTAGGATGATATAGGCCAATCCCCTATACTTCCGAAATTGAATCAGATTAAAAGTAAAAAAGGAGAGAAAGCCGGACGGAATTTTGGATGTGACAGGTGGCATGTTAAAAGGAATATGGCTAACGTAGCGACATGGAATGTAAGAGGATTAGCAGGAAAGGAGGATGAGCTAACCCAGGAGTTCGGGAGAGTCAAGGTCAACATTTTAGGTATCACGGAAACGAAAAAGAAAGTTAAGAGATGTGAAAAAATGCCGGGTGAACTAATTCTGTGTAGAGTAGGCTCTATAATTACAGAGAAATTTGCAGAAAACATCAGTTGCTGGAACTACGTTAATGAAAGAATTACGAGCCTTACAACAAAAGATCTACACCAAACAGAATGTACTGTGATAGTCGCTTACGGCCCACAAGAGAACGATCCAGTAGAAACGAAGGAAGAATTCTATCCCTGTTTACAAAAGACAGTCGATGATGGAAGAGGCGAAATCATAACCATGGGAGACATAAATGGAAGAAAATAAAGCCGCAGTTGGAAAATACGGTGAAGAGATAAAAAATACAAATGGGGACAAACTAATTGATTTCTGTATAACCAATGATCTAATCATAATGAACACCCAATTCCCACATAAAGACATACATAGGTACATCAGAGAAGAACCATCAAGAGAAGAACGCTCTATAATATACTACATCATTACAAGCAGAAACCTAAGGAACTACGTGACGGACGCGAGAGTAAAAAGAGGACCAGAGATTGGGAGCGACCACTGTCTGGTAATCATGAACAAAACAACAGGAAAGCCAGTACGGGGAGACGGTAATCGGAGAAAAGAATAAAAGAAACAAAAATCACAACACAGGCTAAAGATATCAGAACTAAGGAAGCAGGAAAACCAGGAAAATTTTAAGGCCCTCTTGAATAGCAAACTTTCAAGAGAGCTGCGAAAGATAGACCAAGAGAACCTACAAGAAATGTGGGGAACTTTCAAGAAAGGTATACTCAAAAGCGCTGAAGAAGTATGTGGCAGAATTAGAATTGGAGATAGAATCAAGAAAACAGCTTGGTGGAATGAGGAGATAAAGAAAGAGGTGAAAGAAAAGAAGAGCAGATGGAGAGCTAACTTAGCTTCACGATCACAGAATGACTATGCAACCTGCAAGGAACAACGAAACAAAGTAAAGAAAATAATCCGAAAGGCCAGAACAATATCTTGGGAAAAGTTTGGCAAACAATAGAAGAAAATTATAAAGAGAACCAGAAACTCTGGGTTGACACAAGTTCCGCAGCACAAGCAGAATTACTTCTCCGCAGGACCACAAATAAGCAAACCAGGAAGTTTTCACGTCTGCATAGAACAGCACCAGAAATACCAGACCATTCTCGAAACAAAGTTATTATCAATCTCACCGACAAGCCTCTAGACGAAGCCACTTCCTCTTTATTAAGGAAAGGACTGAACTTTGCTCCAGTTCCTAAGAACATACCAACAGCAGATATAATCTCCGGCATAGAACAAGCAGTACATTCTCTACCAGCAGAAGAAATCCGCCAGGACATAAGTTTGGCCCTAAAAAAGGCCAGATTGCCTAAACCTAACATCACAAAAGATGAAAGAACAGCACTTAGGAATCTCCGTCAAGACGCCAGCATAACAGTATTACCAGCAGATAAAGGTAACGCCACCATACTCATACCTGCTGAAGCCTACACGAAGAAGATGTCAGATTTACTCAACGACTCGGCCTATAGACAACTCAAGAAAGATCCCACCGCCAGTATTGAACGTAGAATTGCCATCCTTCTGAAGAAGGCAAACTTGCCAGAAGAAATACGCAAGAAAATCACGTCACGTAACTGCCAACCACCGAGACTGTATGGACTACCGAAAATACATAAGACTGACATCCCAATGAGGCCCATTGTCAGTGCAATTGGAAGCCCAACTTACCGTCTGGCCAAGTACCTCACTTCTCTTTTTCAACCCTTGGTGGGACAGTGTGAACACCACGTCAAGAACTCATATGAATTCGTGGAAATACTGAAGACCATGCGTATTTCTCCAGATGACATCCTAGTCAGCTTCGATGTGGTCTCTCTGTTTACCAAGGTTCCAGTACAGGACACGTTACTTCTACTCAGCGAGCACTTCCCGCCGGTGATTGTAGATTTATTCAAGATCACATCAACTTCCACATATTTCCTCTTCGACGGACAGTACTATGAACAAACAGACGGCGTCGCCATGGGATCACCTCTCTCACCAGCAGTGGCAAATTTTTTCATGGAGAGTTTCGAGCAGAAAGCACTAGAATCAGCACCATTAAAACCATCATGTTTTTACAGATACGTCGATGATACACTTGTCATTTGGCCACATAGTAGAAATGCGCTACAGTCGTTCTTTGAATTTCTCAACAATCAACACAGCAACATTAAGTTCACCATGGAAACAGAAACGCAGGGTTGCATACCATTTCTAGACATCCTCATTCGTCGCAAGCCTGATGGAAGTCTGGGCCACAGTGTTTATAGGAAGCCTACCCATACCGACCTCTATCTTAATGGAAACAGTTTTCACCATAAATCGCAGCGCAATACAGTCATCAGCACACTTGCACTTAGAGCAAAAGCCATCTCAGACCAAGAAAGCCTCCCTAGTGAACTGAAACATCTCAAGAAGACCTTACTGCAGAATGGATACAAAAAAGATGACATTCGTTTGGCCCTAAAAAGGACCTTTTCCAGCAAGAAGAAGACCACCCCAGAAACTGAAGATCCAGTCAATATTGCAGTCCTGCCCTACACTGGTAAACTTTCTGGAAAGCTTGCAAGAATCCTGAGGAGACACAACATCAAAACCATTCACAGACCGCCGTCAAAAATCAGAAACCTACTTCGTCCAGTTAAAGACGACTTGGGTCTTAAGACACCAGGAGTATACTGCATTCCTTGTGAATGCGGAAAAACATACATAGGACAAACAGGACGAACAGTAGAACATCGATGCAAGGAGCATGAAAGATACATCAAGCTATCTTATCCGGAGAAATCAGGCCTGGCAGAACACAGCATAACAGAAGGACATAGAATTTTATTTTCTGACACTAAAATTATCTCAAAGAGCTCCAATTACTGGGATAGGATTATAAAAGAATCTCTTGCCATACTACAAGAACCTAATAATATCAACAGAGATACAGGATTTCAACTTAGTCAGACTTGGACACCAGTCATAAAGAAAGCATACATGAAAACGACCAATCAGCGTCAAGCTATAGGCCAACCAATCAGAGACACGGATTCTTAAGCTCCGCCCCCTATCGTTACTATATATAGTACACCTGAACTGGTCTCAGTACACTTGCCCTGAAGATGAGAACAATGTCTGTTCTTGAAACGTCGGCTCTATCGTCGGACTTCACCTGGCTAATAACCCGAGAACATCTCTAAAATACGTGACAAAGTAAGAAACAACACCATTAGAAATAACTTAAAAGTCGAACAACTACAAAATACAATAGACAAAGGACAACTGCGATGGTTTGGGCACATACAAAGAATGAAAAGAAATAGAATACCAAAGTTGGCGTACAAGACCGAGTTACTGGAAAACGAACACGAGGACGACCCCGACAGATCTGGGAAGCTGGAGTGATAGCAATACTGGAAAGGGATGGACTAAAAGGCAGGGAAGCAAAGAGAATAGCAATGGACTGCAAAGGATGGCAAAAAGTTTGGATGACCTTCGACACTGCAAGGTAGAAGAGGAGCGATTAAGTAAGTATCATTTATTGGACGACTTCATTGATCAATTAAATCGGGGAACTATTAATTTGGTTGAAACCAAAACATTACAAGCGATATTATTAAGAATCTATGCCAAAAGAAAACAAACGACCATTTATGGATCGTATTTCCACAAATAGACATGAATGAACCACCTAATCAAACACATTTACTTGAGAAACGTAGAAGCGGAGGGAGAGCTACATTGGTTTTTAAAAAATCCAAACGAGCGAGGTAAAAGATTTGAAGGAAAATATATTTATTCTGTAATATACCAACAATACAAAGTATCAACAGTACAAGGATAGATTCGAGATAAAATTGTCTTGTTTTCCCGAAAGTGTACACAACATTACTGTGCCGAGTATATTTGGTAATCAGACTTTTAACTTCACTGTAAGAGGTATCATCACCATGGTTCCAGTGGAGACCATAGAGATGTTGAGAGAGGTAATCTTTATGTATTCGTAAGGGTGTTGTCAACTGGGAGTAGGGGAAAGGTGGTTTTAAAATCTAACTTTGTGAACAATCCAAGTCAGGAATTATAATAAAAAGTTCTTTCAAGACTAACCTTTTGTGTTCGTCCCCGTCATTTTCACCATGTGTGAGACCAGAGAAGTGTAATAGAACCCTCATTGCGACTGAATGAAGTTGAAATTAAAATGTACCATCGGTATACATATTTCTATTTTTTATCAATTTCTGTAATCGAATCAAACTGAGCATACACAAAACATGATATGAACTGTACTAGTGTTTGACTAAAGGATATTTTTATATTAACAGAAGAGTCTCTTACAACATTCCAAGTACAATAGTTTCTCTAGAAGACAGAATAAATTGGAAAATGGTATAACCATGTGCAAATACATAAGAAGTAATCGTATGTGCAGTATTTTGATGAAAGATCCCAGTACCAAAAAACAGGGTGAAATAACTTTTACTGAATAATGCTCTTACAAAATCAGGGGTTAGGACAGTGGGTGGATAAAATTTGGAGCCTACCTGAACCTGCAATTTGCTGAGATTGAAATGTTGAAAATGGAGAGGGTTCAAATGATATTTGCTACGAATCCAATGACAAGATTTTTCGGTATACTACCCAAAAATAAATTATCAATATTAAATAAAGTTACATTTTGTGGAATAGTAATGATTCGTGTTTCCACTCTAGTGAGTGATAATTTTGCAGTATTTTATTTTTCAGGTAAGAATTTAAATGAAGAGACAAGTCACCAGCAATAGTAAGATGACGTGCATATAATACAACTTCTTCTAAGACAACTTTAAAGTTGGAATTGTCAGCAGCCATTAAACAAAATGAATCTTTATTACGAAACAGTTTTATACGCAAGTTTACTTTATTTGGAAGTATACGATCTAAGTTAGCAATATCTGTAAAAAGACGTCCAAACATTTCAAAAGGAGCACTACCATTAGCAATTTGCATTCTCTTACCAAAACCAGCATTATTTTCATCAAGAGTATTAAATTGTCCAGCAGTATCTTTATGCCACAACGCACAAGTGAGAGGAGTTTTCGATTCCAAGAAACTCGAATAGCATATGACCTAGAAGAGGAAGATATTAATTTATCATTTAAATATATATTGACTTCACTGAATATAGAATGAAGGAAGTTATTTACTGGTGCTACAACATCAGTGTGCACTGCTGGTTAATCGCCTTGTGCTTATATACTTCTAAGGTATCACCATTAGCTTTTGGAATTTTACAACGTACATACGAGTACAAGTATGCAGGATGAATATATTCTCCAATATCCCCCGGAATGACAAATTAAATGGTGCCCTCTGAAGAAAGTGTAGAAATAGGATGATAATCTTGCATACGAGAAGGCTCAATAGCAGTTTAAGTCATGGGGACAATTTGTAAATCAAATTCATTAGTACAGTACTCTTTACTTGATGTTGAAAGGAAAGACATTTTAACATCTAACTAAAAATATCTCTTTCAAGATAAGACTTTGTCTTCCTTTTCTTCTTTCTTTTCTTAATAATTGGTGTTCCAATACGTTAAAGAAGAAGAAGAGCATTTGGTTTACGCACCCGTCGTCTACCACTGCCACTGAGCAACTGATTAATTTTATTTTCCGCTTTTGTTCTTAAAGATGAACTCGCCTGATGAACTCTACTTTTAACTGATTCTTTAAATGGTCGATTTTCTAATACATCTCCCGCAACTTGCGTTCCTGTTTGTAATGCTTGTCGATCAACTGCTTTAGCTCCTTGTTTAGTAAGTGGCATAGCAAATCAAAACAGAGCTCGAAACAAACCCCCTAATCCATGTCCACGCTGATAAACTGGTCTACCATGAAGTGGAACTTTCATTTTCACGAGTGTTGTTCAAAGTTAAGTGTTATGGTCAATGTCCCGGATGCGAATGAGATATTTCGTCCTGCATGGTCCTTTAGTAGTATTTCAATTGTATCAACTGAAGGTTTACCTAAAGGAAAATAATATACATTCTGAAATGTTATTTACTTTACTTTACCGTGATTAGTATCAGACATGGCTACAATACGTAGTAAGAGTGCTTTTGTATCATCTACAAATTGAGTTTGTATAAGGTCAGTGTATACAAATACTTGGTGTGGATACCCAATGTCAATGTAAGGCTGTTTTTGTCCTCCTTTTGATTTTAATAGATTAATACCAGGTTCGGAACCTATTTGTAAAGCAAGTATGGATGAAAGATAAAGTGATTTAATGTTTGCATTCGTTTTAATAGTAACAATATTTGAAAAATCAAAGTAAATTAAGGTTGGAGTGATTTTATTCATAACCTCTAACAACGACGGTATCGAAGAATAATATCCTGACGATATTTTATATTTTACATTATCACCATCTACTGTTTCATACCACATAATATTTTGACCTTCAATTACACTATAGCAAGTTAAGGGGATATGAATTTCACAAAGTCCTACCGTCCATGATGAATTATTAAGATGAATACGATGATTTAAGATATTTAAAAAACGTGATGGATGATTATTGCCATATGTTTTTGTACTAGCATTCGAACAAAGTGTAATGTAAAAGCTATCATCCGTACTTTCTGAAATCATTTCTTCTGCTTAAAGTGAAGTGTAATGTTTGAAGTACCAAATTGAAATGGCAAGTTTTCTCCCTGTTCACCTTTTAAAAGTCCATATCACTCCTCTCTGTAAAACACGAAACAGAAGTGTACTCTTTTCAACCTTTAAGCCAGTTCGCACAACCAATCTTCATCAAAATTTGAGGAGAGCAAGTTCAAGGTTGAATGAATGGTGCACTAGTCACATTTTGCAAGTTTATTGTTTATTTCTGTGATAATTGTTATCATAAAGTTGTCAATTTTTCAAACATTGCATACGTTAAAATGTAACTAAATTCATCAACTATAACCAAGTGCACCACAAAAGGGGCTTTCATTTGATAAGTTATTTAAATAACACAGAGAAAATAGTTTTTTTTTCGTATATCTATAAACATAAAAGGAGCGGAGTACAATATTCAAAAATTTTCTGTCATTCGCCTTCCGCCTGCGATCAGCAAAGTGATGTCTTTTTCCCCGTCTGGTGTGGCCAAGCTTCGTTTCACTTCTCATCGCATGAAGAAACGCAAAACCTTGTCTTTCCTCGAAGTCCTTGAATCACCACAGGAAGAATGAAGAGGTGGGTAACGGTGCCGGAGGGAGTGAGGCTGAAACCTATGAAAAAGGCAATAAACAAACATATGTCAACCTTTCGCCATCAGCCCAATGATGGAAGAAATGCTGAGATGGAACTAAAACAGGTTTATTTTGGAGCCGTTTTGCGCTGCTGATACACAGAAATTTTGATGTTTCAAAAATGAGCGTAGTTTAGGGTGGACAATGGGGGAAGGAAGAATGTTCTCCTCTGACTTTAATATGAGTTTCAAATGAACTGCTAAAGGGTTGAGAACTGTATTATTATTATTATTATTATTATTATTATTATTATTATTATTATTA